>MU270020.1:500150-697923 GCA_021432635.1 Thozetella sp. PMI_491
TACGGCCGCCACCACCTTAGGTCATCAATCAAGCCTCCCCGAGGCGGTCCTCACAGCCGTGGCAGCCCGGCTAGAGAACAAGGATCTCAACGTCAGAGTCATGGCCGCCGAGGCCTTAGGTTGTCAATCGAGCCTCCCCGAGGCAGTCCTCACAGCTGTAGCAGCCCGGCTAGAGGACCAGAATGACTACGTCAGACGCGCTGCCGCCAACGCCTTAGGTCGTCAATCGAGCCTCCCCGAGGCGGTTCTCATAGCCGTGGCAGCCCAGCTAGAGGACCAGGATGACTACGTTAGACGTATGGCCGCCACCGCCTTAGGTCGTCAATCAAGCCTCCCCAAGGCAGTCCTCACAGCCGTAGCAGCCCGGCTAGAGCACCAAGATTACTATATTAGACGCATGGCTGCCACCGCCTTAGGTCGTCAATCAAGCCTCCCCGAGGCAGTCCTCACAGCCGTGGCAGCCCGGCTAGAGGACCAGGATCTACACGTCAGACACGCAGCCACCTACGCGTTAGGTCGCCAATCAAGCCTCCCCGAGGCAGTCCTCACGGCCGTGGCAGCCCGGCTAGAGGACCAGAATCACAACGTCAGAAGCGCGGCCGCTGACACCTTAGGTCGTCAATCGAGCCTCCCCAAGGCAGTCCTCACAGCTGTAGCAGCCCGGCTAGAGGACCAGAATGACTACGTCAGACACGCGGCCGCCGACACCTTATTACTGCAAAAGCATGAAGCATTTTACTCCACCCTCCTCGGAAGTCCCTTGCTGACAGGGTCGCTGTATATAGTGTTGTTGCAGGGAAGCTTTGAGCAACAGTGGAGTTGGTACGTCGAGGATCATCAGATATCTTCAGTAAACATGCCAGATGGGACTAGAAGCGCTAAAATTGATGAACAAGAGTTCGTGAATGTAATCACGAAAGCACGACCGCGAGGCGTTCCATCAACGGAAATGATGGATGGCGATCGGATTGTAGCTTTGATCGCTTGATATAGTCTTATAACTGCTCTCTTTTTTCTTTCATAGCGTGCCACATGAAGGATCCGGGAGGATGGGGGAATATATAGATCGCTGAGTTCCATATGAAGGCAGCATTCACATGTGACGTAAACGAGTAGCCTTCCATAAGATCGGCGGTGGCGAGTGTGTATTTTACAACTATACTTCTGCGATTATATAACGCTAGCGACTAACAGCTGCGGGGAAGCTGATGTCAACCAGTCAACCAGCTGTGTTTCGTTAGCTTTCCCTTGCGAGGCTCAAGACTGCTTCGCCATAGGTGACCTAGGCGACCTAGGCGAGTATTGCGATAAACCGTTGGGATAATTGCTCTATAGACACCATTCTAGCATTAAAGGAACGGCATATTTCCCTCGACTATCTTTCACATGTCTTAATAGCATGAACCAGGTGAGGGAAGGTCAACAATATAATATTGGCCCTGTGAGGACGACGCTGTCCCTGATACCTCCCGGCAATACCTCTCGACCGAGCCCCTTCGCCGAACCTCTCGATGATATCTCCCGATGATACTTCCTAATGAAGAAGGCTTGCCGCAGAGCTAAACGGCGTGTGTCCTGGCCGACGGCGACTACCTGCATCACCTCCTCGCCGTCATTCCTCGTTAGCAATGACTAAGGGCCTACGGCCGTCGACTAAACAATGCCGCAACTCGCGCTTCAACAGCAGCCGTGCATATAATGATTGCCGTGGTACCGGGTCTAGGAGTAAATCTTGGCTCATGATTTACCGAAGAGCTGATCCGAGCTTATAGTTATCTGGCGGCCGTAAGGCCAGCTGTCGGCGCCACGCATATGACAGACCAAGGGTCATGAATGTGGGCAGCCATCAAGCCAGCCATCTGGCCATGCATCTGGCCAGCCAAAATACTGGCCATTTGCCATGGGCGCGGGCGGACATTAATGCCAGTCGGCATGCCAGCCACATGGCCGCGCATCTGGCAGGCCGGCATGCCTGCCGCCGCGCCGGTGGTGGTGCTTCCCACGGGGAAGTTTCACCGCGCGCGAGAAGGGGGTTTAGAGAGCACGCGCCGGAACTGTGGATTCTAGTCGTGGACCGGAGCTCCTTTGAGGGAGCTCTTAGAGGCGCTCTTGAGCCTGAGTCCGGATATCGCAGGGGTAGAGTCGCTGCTCGTTCATAAAGTTCTGGCCTTAATTAGAGAGCATATAGTCGCGAGTCTAATATCGGAAGCGAGATTTATATGCGTCTCCCATAGCAAATCCGCCTTTGTGATTCTTGTCGCGACCGTTGCTCCTCGGAACCCGGCTTATAAAAGCTCGCTCATTAGCTCGGCTCCTTAGCCGAGCTCCGGGGCCGCGTTCCGAGACTTATCTCTCGACTCCCCTATAAGAGCTTGAGAGCTCGTTGGATATCCTGGCGCGAGACCTACTGATGATCCACTTAAAGTTCAACAGGAGCTTGATAGATACCGCTTTGGACCGGTTTGCACTTTGGGTCTCCTTGTAATGGAGAACGTGAAAGTCGTCACTATCTTTGGTCGAGAATGCGCTGCCTGTCTGCATATCTAGAGAACCGACATCCCGCTTAGACGGCAGAGTGGAAATACCGCAACATATGATAGCTGGTAGCAATAGAAAGGCGATGTTCACTAGTGCCTTTATGGTGGCGGCGAGTAAGGCTCTTAATATGTAAAATCGTCGTTGGGAATGAGTCGTTATAGATATGGCAAATTAAATATTTAGAACTAGGTATTAAAGTTATAGCTTCCTATAGACAATTATGGTGGAGTGCGTTTAAAATTGTGTCTGCTTAAAAATAGTGACTCTCTTAATAAGTAAGGGGTTAACCTCCGCCGGGTACATAATCCTCGGTGGCGCAATTGGCTAGCGCGTCGTAAGTTACCTTTTACACCCAGTAGCAATAGCATCTAACCCGTCCCATAGTGACTGTTAATCAGGAGGTTGAAAGTTCGAGCCTTTCCCGAGGAGTATTGTCTCCTTTTTTCTTTCTTTTTCTTCTTTCTTTTTCTTCTTTCTTTTTCTTCTTTCTTTTTCTTCTTTCTTTTTCTTCTTTCTTTTCTTTTTTTTCTTTTTCTTTCCTTTCTCCCTAGTTATCGATCCCCCGGTGGTCCACCAACCAACCAAATCAACGAATTCAAAAGTTAGTGGTGAAGAAATCTCCACAATATCGTGAAAATGATCCGTTTGTAGATCTGGTTGGTTCACGTGACGAGGGGGGGGGGAGTTCGAGATAACTGGGGGGTCGACCCTCGAACTTGAGTCATTTTTAATTTCATTTTCCACTTTCGCTTTTATATATATATATTTTACCCGTTCATGCACAGTCCTCGGTGGCGCAATTGGCTAGCGCGTCGTAAGTCGCAACCTTGGCTTAGTAGTAGTTCGCACTTGCTGACCACTCCCCAGTGACTGTTAATCAGGAGGTTGAAAGTTCGAGCCTTTCCCGAGGAGACTTTTTTTCTAATTTTTTTCATCTTTATTCTTATTTATTTTTAACTTATCTATCGCTTTTCCTCTTTGGGATTTGTTCTTAATACTAATCAAATACAGAGACGTAGGGGTCAACACAGCTTAAGGTAGCACGCTTTTAAATAGCGTGGCTCGCACGAACCAGTTACTTTCGAAATCTTATACAATTCATCAGATCTGTCTATCTAACTAATACTTGCCTAAAAATTAAATGAAACAATTCTAGCTCTGTATAGCATCCAAGTTAAACTGATTAATTAATACACATAAATCCACATCCTTACATTACATTTTTTGAGTTAGAGTCGATTGAAATATTAAGTTTTAATTTTCAGAAGGTGAAGAGTTGAAGCAATAGTCAATATTGAGTTTGAGTTGTGCACCTCTTAACGTGTTGCATAATTTCTAGTCAGTGCACT
This sequence comes from Thozetella sp. PMI_491, assembly GCA_021432635.1. NCBI lineage: Eukaryota > Fungi > Ascomycota > Sordariomycetes > Chaetosphaeriales > Chaetosphaeriaceae > Thozetella > Thozetella sp. PMI_491. Next base: position 504,038 of record MU270020.1, read on the forward strand.
TTCACGTGATACTGTACCCAAAAATTTTTTGAAGTGCATCCATCCCCTTCTTTTCATTGATGAGACTTGAGAAGAAAAAAACATGCATTTTGCTGTGACAAGCGAGTCATCGATCAAATTCACTTCCTCTCTTTCCGGCCAACGAGCGGGTGATTTAGAATGCCCTTCAAGGACCTAGCCACCCTATATGACGGTGCTGCCAGCCAGTGTCTTGAAGCATTGCAACTATGCCACGCCCGCAATGCTTCTCTAAGCGGTTTCGTCCCTGAGCCACAATGTGCACGCCCATCGTGTGCTAATTGCTCTGGCCCTCAGTGTGCAACCATTGGACCCCGGGTCGCAGGCCAATTTGCTGTAGAAGCGTCCAGTCAACTCTCCAAAAGGGAGTTTACTCAGCTACTCCAATTTCTGGCCAATCCGACACCCGTTCACGACGAGGAAGAACTAGGAACCCTGCTGAAAAAGAGAATCGAGGAGTTTAAGCGCTCTGAGGTCCAAGTCTCACACCAAAGCTCCGAGAGGATCGCAAGCCCAGGGGGTCCAGTAGGATCTAATTTAGGCGTCATTTTGCATGTCCAGAGTGAAGATGACAATATTGGTTCATTCTGGGATCCACAGAGCGCAAGCATCGGATTACTCAGAGAAAAGGGACTTTATTCAGACTCAGCCTTCGGCTACGATTGGCATTGGCGCGCAGAAGAGGCATTTGCCATAGGCCGTAAGCCTCGTTGTTTAACGAAAGCATGGACCAAACCACTCTCATCTCTCCACGATGCCTTGTCAGTCGATGTCCTAGACATTTTACCTCTACCATTTGTTGTGACCGGATCCAGCTGTACGCGTCAAAACTTGCGTAGGTGCCTTGATCATCTCCGGCCTTTAAACATTACCCTAGACGCCACCGAAAACCCACCGATCACATTACAATTTGATCTCGACTTTAGGCATGGAGCTTTACGACGCATTTTCATTCACGTTTACCATCCATCGTCCGGCTTCTTTACAAGGAAATGCAATAGGTTAAGCATGGGTACACAAATCGACGCTGGCATGAATTTTGCGCTGTGGCTGGCTGGCAAGCCATACGATGCGAATACTTTTCGTCGTGGATATTTTTTGGCACCTCCTTGCTCTAAGAAAGCAGCTCCGATTGGGAAAATGTGGGCTTATCTCAAACTAGAGATCGAGCTCGGAAGGAACCTACAGCTCCAAGAATATTTGCCGACCTTCGTTGCCTGGGCGGGCAGATTTCTACGCCGAGATCCAGCCTTGGTCATCTCTATGGGAGATTCACTTGTCAACTCAGTTGCCACGATGTTTCGCGCGCGGATGCGACTTGGCGCTCTACAGAGAAAGCCAAAGAGAAAATTGATGGTAGATGAGACTCAACAAAACAAGTCAGATGTTCAAAAAATGCGCCAGAAAAATGTGCCAAAGGATGGAGTGTCCGCTGAGCCCCGGAAAGAGAAGAATTTACCTCACGGCCCAAAAGCCTATGAGTTCGGAGGTGATCCGATCAACCAGGAGTCTATCCCTCAAGCCCTGGGAGGAAAGACAGTTGGATTTCAATATCGTCCATTCGTGGATGAGATTGATATCACCGCACCAGTCGAACAAATTCTAGAGACGGATTATCTTAGCCAAGAAACCCAGAAAGGTTATTATCCCGTTCCGGGGCCACGACTAGGGGCAATCGACGCATACCACAGCCTTAAGGATATGGATATATTCCATGGCCAGCAGGTCACCGTGCTTGGTTCGGGATCTGTTAAACTTCACCAAGCAGAGCCCAGCGCACCGTTGTATTTTCGACTCGGCCACATTGAGGCTAAGAGGATTCTGGATTTGGCCAAGCCGCCAAAGATTTATTTCTCTGTTATCGAGATTCAGCTGCGTGTTAACGATTTAGTTGTTTACAGAAAGCCCGTAGAGCGTCTCTTAACATCTGTTCAAGGGGCAGAGTGGCTTATCCAAATACTGCATGAGCTTAAAGTTATTAGAGAAACTACTACTTCAGAGGATACTAAAACTACACAGTTTTCAGAATCCAACTTAAGAGTTGTTCCGCATAGAACCCTGCTCGGCTGCAACTGGAAGAATGGAGAACTTCAAAGGAAGCTTTGCAGTGGGTCCATTTTTATGTGCAGTTTGGCTCGTGGGCGGGCCAGAGTTTATTTCCGAGGAGTCCAGCTCTGGGTTCCCAAACACGCGGATCTGAACTCTGTCTTTGTTCAGTGGTTCCTGGCTCCGCCCGACCAAAAACACGATTTTGAGTGCGGCGTTTCTGAAGAACAGGACGATCCGGCACATCGTCTCGGGATTAAGCTGAAGTTTACGTCAATGAAATCGGGACTAGAAGAGGAGGAGTGGGTTAAATTGACAGGAGAGTGTAATGTTAAGAAGCTTAACTCACTAGTAGACTTCCTTGAAGGACATGATGAAGTATGGACAGAAAGCCAATCGCGGCGGTTTCTTGATCGAAATATTGGCCGAGGTAGGCCAAAGATATCATACACAAGCTAATAGAAGCCTGTGGAACTTTTCCTTCCCATTAGTTTCTCCGGTTTGCTATCCTGGAGGATTGTACAGTATATGCGGGGTTTCGCCGCTGACAGCAAGGTGCTGCTGTTGCCTGATCAGGGGAGACCTGTCCAAACGGCATAGAGGGCGACAGCCACGCAGCACTCTTCGTCTTAGAACGTGCTGATCGTGGGGGTCCATGCCACCGATATGAGTTAATGACCAGATGCATAGATAGAGGCATCTATGTCGTGCTTTGTCGCGGGAAAGAACGATCGTAGTTAATTGGTAATTGGAGGATGTCGCGTCATTTAGCTACAGAGCTCGCCATAGGAGAGGCGTGAGGATACCGGGCAGCGTCCGACGACTGGAACATCCAGATCCAAGAGTACAAAAAAGCAGACATTGGATTTAACAGAGCAATATTGATTTAACTGTTGAAGCCAAAACACTCTTGTTCATCTTGATGATTCAGAACCATGGCCACCAAGACAACAGCTCTCACCACCACAATCAATCCCGCTGCCAAGCCAGAGGCCGAGAGCGGTTCTTCCGAGCTTCGCGCCGAGACTTCCATAGACTATGGAAAACAGGAGGTATCTGTGCCTCACCTGAACCTGCCATGGCTGCGAGTGCTGACCGCCAGGTGCTAGTACAAATGGGCCGCCTACCTGCCGCACTACACCCCCGGCCTCCACCCACCGCTGGAGGAGTTCGAGCACTCGGACCCCGGCCTGCGAGCCGACCCCAAGAAAGCAGCACTCATCAAAGCTCCAGGCGCGCAGTTTAGGGAGATTACTCCGGCGATCGGGACCGAAGTGACGGGCATCCAGCTGAGCGCGCTCACCTCGCAGCAGAAAGATGAGCTTGCCCTTTTGGCGGCCGAGCGCGGCATCGTCATCTTCCGGGACCAGGACTTCGCGGAGATCGGGCCCGAGCGACAGCTGGAGTTCGGACGGCATTTCGGGAAGCTGCACGTCCACCAGATGGGCGGGCATATCAAAGGCTACCCGGAGCTGCTGCCCGTTTATCGGGACTTTGTGTAAGCGCCGGCGGCAGTCCATCTAACCGAGGCGGCGCTCACCGAATATAGAGCCGGCGCGGTTGACAACGAGATCAAGAACAATGTCAGTAGCATCAAATGGCACACGGATATGAGCTACGAGTTGTAAGTTTCGGGGTCGCTCCGCCAACGAAGTACCCATTGCTCATGATGGGCCAGAAACGGAATGGGCATCACCATCTTTCTCCCACTCGAAGTGCCAGAGTCCGGAGGAGATACTCTGTATTTATCAACCACTGCGGCGTACAACCACCTGTCTCCTGCCTTCCAGGAGTTCGTGAAAGGAAAGTACGCCACGCACTCGGGATTCTCGCAAGCCGCTGTGCATGACCACAGGGACAGGTACATCCGGGAGCCCATTGAGACGCTCCACCCGGTCGTTCGAACGCACCCTGTAAGTTCCCAGCTCTACGCCTTCAGATTGCCATATATGCAAGGCATCCCCTGCTGAGCCACGCTAGGTCACCAAGACAAACTCGCTCTATGTCAACCGTCTCTATACGCGGCGCATTCCCGAGCTGAAGGAGGAGGAAAGCAGTACGTGCTTGCCTACCGTTGGTGCTTGCTTATTCGCTAATAAATCTAAGCCACCATCCTGAACTTCCTCTACAACCACATCGAGCACGGCCAAGACTTTCATATTCGTGTTCACTGGACCCCGGGAACGGTTGGCGTTTACGATAACCGGGTAACGCAGCAGTAGGCACCCGCTGTTTCAAGTCCTGGCTTGGTTTGGAAATGCTGACGTTGACCAGCTCTGCTCTGAGGGACTTCGCCGTACAGGAAGGCTTGACCAGGCGACACATGCTACGCATCACTCCCCAAGCTGAGCGCCCATATTTTGACCCCGATCCGCTTGGGGGGACTAAGGCCAAAGAAACCAGCGAGCAAGGGAAACCGAAAGGAGAGCTGGATGGCCAGGCCGTCACCACGGCATGAGTCTCGGGATGTGGGATGGGCAGTGGAACTAGCCGGGAGACCTAGCGCTGCAATGCTGTTGTATTTTCGTCTATCCCTTCCGCCGAATGCATATTGACGTTGCTCTATCCTTATCGTGACCGAGCATGGAGGACATCCGGATATTCTCAAAATTTCTCCACTACTCGGTGCCGTCGGCTCCAGCTGCATCCCCTTGCGTCTTGTAACGCATCATGGAGGCGGGCATGTGCATCGGGACCGTGCCCCGTAGAACCCGCTGTAGTGGGCCTAGCATACCTGGATGGGGAGGACGGAAGAGCGGCCAAGAGACTCGCCCATGGTTGCGGAGGTCTTGGTGGCTAGATACTGCCTCGAATTATGGCCAAGCAAGGGGATCCCATGCCCTAGCCTGCTCGAGCTCTAGGGGGTGGAGTTGGCGCGTTGATATCGTAAGCGACTGCTTCAGCTCGGGAGCCGTAGTGCTGGGGTAGGTATGGTATAAGATTTCAGTGCCACGGGCAGACTTTACCCTGAAGATTAACCATGGAAGCGACATGGCATTGCTACAGGCGAGAGCGGGCGGCGTTTAGCATCCGCTAGGTTCCGTACACAACGACAGAGGCGAGAAGTTTTCGAGCAGATAAAGCATGCTCCATGTCACATGACGAACAGTGCACGAAAGTTAAACTCGCGGAAGAAACATGGATTCGACGAGAACCAGAGATACGTTGTGTTTTGACCTAGGGGGTTGACGAGGTGCATCGCCAGGATGCATTCTGGTTGCGCTGGGGAAACCGCTGATCTCAAGGAACCAAAAAATCCTTGCTTTCCGGACTCTAGTCAAACGCAGCGTCCACTCGCGTGCTTCTCGACCGGTGACAGGTGGCCAGGGGCAGGGCATACATGGAGGGGGCATGGTTCGCGATGGCGGCTCGAAATGACGTGGGAGGGCAGGTGGTCTCGAACTGCCTCAGAACGCCGTCAGGAAGCTTGGCTGCGATGCCAAGCCGTGGCGGCCAAACCTGGGAGCCAGCGAAACCCATGGAGCACGGATGCAGCTCCATGGGCGGACGCGCTGGCGACCCGTGCAATGTGTGGCGGCTGGTCAATGCCGTGGCCGTTTTTCGTCTGAAGCATTGCCGTGCTGGTGTGTGATCGCCGTCTGCGGGGTGTTAGCCGGCCGGCTCGAGGGGGCGCCAGGGGCTCAGCCGGTTCCGAGCCCGCGCGGCGGCCCAACGTCAACCTGCCGCCCGTGTGGGAGGGTCGCTCGCACACGCGCGCGCGCACACATCACGGCAGTTATATAATGGCATCGCTGTTTGACTTTCCCACGATCCTAATGCCCGGCCTGCCTCTGCATACAGTCATTCCAGGTTAAGATCCTCACGTTCTCTTCTCGTCGCCGTGCGATCCCCTCTTTCTTCGCTTCTCAACGCTCGTTTAGCTGGTCTATCGCTTTCTCTACGCCTCTTACCTAATCCTTTTTATTGTCCACGTCGTCAACGACACTTTGATACCCACCTTCTATACACCATGCAGTCCAAGGCCGTCATCCTCGCTGCCCTCGTGGCTTTCGCCCAGGCCCGCTTCGGCCAGGAAGGCCTCGTCCAGAACTCCATCCAAGCCCTGTCCGACTTCGGCAAGCCCGGTGAGGCTGCCACCCTCGCCGGCCAGACTCCCGGCGTCCTCCTCGCCGGCGCCAGCGCCTGTGCCAAGGTATGTGGACGGAACGAAAGGACATGCTGGTGATGTCTTGTACGTGGATGGGCACTAACACCACCCGCTGTAGCTCTCCCTCGCCGACCAGATCGTCTCGACGCTCGGCGACGACGCCCAGGTCATCGCCGCTGCCGCCCAGCTGGTCGCCGCCGAGAAGAACTTCAACCCCTCAGCGGTGTCGATCCCCACGCTGTGCAGCGACGCCACGCTCCCGGCCACTGCTGCGCTTCGCGGCATCCTGCCCCTCATCGACCCTGCGGTCTTGGGCTCCGATGTCGCCAACGCCAACTCGGCCCAGTCGCTCAAGAACCCCTTCGCCGCCGGCGGCCTCAGCGTTGCTGATGTCTCTAAGGCGCAGGGCTTCTCCAACTTCACCGCGCAGGCTTAAGCGCTTCGCTCGACGGGCCGGGGAGGCGTCTGGGGGCTGGGCTGGGACCTGCTATTAGTTACTGTAGAAATGAATAATAAATGAGAAACTCTTATTGATAACAGCCCCATCCAGCAATGTTTGATACTAGTGCCCTTGGACGTCCGATACTTGGGCCCCAGACGCCGTACCGACGGCAGGTTTCCTAGGGCCTGGCCATTCCGCATGCAACTAGATGTCTCTCTGCTAGAGAGCGGACTGGAGGAGAGAATGGACTGCAAATCGCAGTAAACTCCTCTCCCGCAAGAGCCTTTTCCCGCAGCCGATATAGCGTGAGGGACATAAGGAATATGGCTTTGATGAAACTCTCCACCTTGCGCTATTAGCTGCGAATTCCTCTGCTGCTGCCTGATCCTGGATCCTAAGTCTTGGTTCGGAGCATTATGCTGGCGCTGATCTCACTGTGGATAGGTACCCACAGTAGATTTGGTATACGCAGTAAACGCCGCACAGCATCACCAGTTGCGGAGTGAGGCTTTTTCTTTGCTGTGATGTTTCTCCTCGCTATTAATAGCCGAGAATAGCACCGATGGCGCGGGTACGGGGACAGACAGATAGCCAGACAGCGAAACCGATGCCTCTTGCGGGATCCAAAGGTGCCTCTAGAAGCAAAAAAAGGCCGGTGGGGGTGGCTCGCAGCCGCGCATGGAGAAAGCTGCCACAATTGGGTTAAGGTTGGGGCCAGGGTATGGGGTAAGACGGGGGGGAGTGGGCACTTGGGCCAAGTGAGCAGTTTGGTTGTCTGCTCGAATGACCTCATTGTACAGCACTAAGATTTCGTCGATCTGAGGTGCAAGGGGGCGAGCTGAAGAGGAACAAGGTTTAGCCCAACACCCATGAATAGCACTTATTCCGCCGGCCGGGCTGCGGGTGAGCAGGACGCGTGTCCCCTTCAGCATCCCGTGAGATACACCTATGGAACCCGAGACTCGGATGCGAGATCGACGATTGCCGATTCGTCGCGGGTTCAATGGGGATCGGCGAGGGGGCGTCGCAACTGAGGAATGCTGGCGGTTGCCTTGGTCCCTCAGGCCGCGGTGGAACCCGCCCGTAAGCTAAGGCAAGGAAGGAAGTGCTCGAAGCAGAAGGCAAACAGCGAGGCCTGCTCGAGATCGCCCTGTTATTATTCCGTAGGCGTCGTGCCCATTGGGGATCCACGTGAGCACTTTTGAGATGGACCTTTTGCCGATATCTCTCGGACTAGACCCGCGTCGGGCCGTGGAGAGGTGATGGGGCGACATAAAACGACCGTTATCACGGTATCACGGCACGCGATACTCGGCTCTGGCCCCAAAGAGGCAGGTTAACGGATGCTGGTGCGTGGCACGGCGCACCCGCCACTGCAATGCTGGGCTGAGGTCATGGGTGCCATAGTAAGCCCCTCGGCGGCCGCGACTACGCAGAGCTGGCGGAGTCGTTATTAGAAGAAGAAATGGCACCTAGATGCGCAAAAACCGGCGAAGGCATGAACATCTGTACCTATACTAGTATTGATGACTAGCAAAGGGCGGCCGCAGCAGTAAAGGCTCTGGGCGGGGCAGAATCGCGTCGGTCGGGATTGATCATCTCCCCCTCTGATGCCTGGGCAGGGCCGCCGCCTCTCTGGGGTGCGATTCAGTGGCTCGGCGGCGCTGCCCCGGCGCCACAGGACGCTATTGCCTTCGCAACAGTGCGTTTCAGGAACATGACTTGCAGGGCAGGCCTAGCGCACCCAGCCGCACGCCAGCGCTGGCTTGCCCGCCAAAGGGGTAAAGCCCAGCGCCCGGCACTCCCGCCCGCAGCCTCTCCATCCCCCACGGGTGGCCCGCAAGGTTCTGCGCGTGGCAGGCAAAGCTGCTGCCGTGCTGTGACGCCAAGTCCAATCCAAATCCTCCGTCAGAAGGAAACCCGGCAGGATGTGGGCGGACAAAACGGTGCAAGCCATGCGAACCATGCCTGCACCACACCCCCATCCCGCTCCTCAATCCCGCTGGTGGAACCCGGGAGTCCGGCCATTCGTCTTGCTGCGTGCTTTTTTTTTGTTCGCATTTTGGTCACATACATATGTGCCACTGCTTGGGGCTCGCCAGCCTTCTACTATATGGAACACCGTCGCCGGGGCCACCTTGTCACAGGAGCATCGTGTGCACGGAAGGAGTAGGAGGCGGCTGCCGCGCTGTCCAGTACTTGTGTTTCTTGGCTTTACCTAACAAAAAGCCCTTCTCTCCTGAATGGTCATTTACAATTTTTTTGTGCCATTTGGCCAAGCATGGCATGGGGGGGGGAATTCCGCGAAGGCCCCCCTGGGCCGGAGCACCGACTGTGAGGACCCAACCGGAGTGGCCAGCCCCGGCAAACCGGCAAATATGCCAAGACTGGCAGTGCTCAAAATGGGAACCTCAATCTCGAGGGTCATGTCTGCACAGCTGTGGTGCCTGGGCGACTACGGCAGCTGCAGACCGCCATACACACACACTACACACTACCACCCAATTGCGGTGCATACTCGCCTTGGTGATTGTCTGGCTCGTTTGAGTGGCACGTCATCATGGCATTGGAGTGGTTTATCCCGAGGGCATCGGCGAGCCGGGCGAGGGAGGCATGCGAGGCTTGAGAGGCTCGAGAGGCTCAATCTCACGTGGCAATCACCATGGCGAGAGCAGCCTCCGTTTCAAGCCCCCTGGGCCTTCGTTTCGTTCGTGCTGGCTCTCTGGCCTCTCTGGCCCGTGTCACACGGGTTCTGGAGGGGCGCCTTAGTCTCTTGGCCCCTCATCTAGGCCTAGCGTGCCCGCTAAGCGAGGGACCCGCGCGGGCCACGGAGGTTAGCTGCAGCCGATGCCATCAGATGGAGCTCTTTTGGCTGGCCTGAATGGTGCAAGCGCGTGGATCGACGCCTGTCCTTTCAGATGCTGACGTAGACCCATGTCGCCTCCAGCCCCTCGACTCGGCCTATTGGGTAGCCCCATCCAAGGAGCCTCACGCCGAAGCTCCATCGCGAGAATCCAACTCCTAGGCTCCTAGGGATGGCCTTTTTTTCGTATCTGGATGCGCTCTTATTCGGGTGCTGCTGCTTTCGGGTTTGCGCCCCGAATTCTGGAGGAGATGTGGTAATCATGACAGTGCGGCGCGTACCTCTCGTACCTCTCGTACCCGAGGAACGCTGGCTGCTGGGACCGTTCCGCACCCCCATTCCAGCTCGGATATATGCTCCAAACTGCAAACACCCAAAGGGCCGCCGGCGAGATGAAACTCTGTCTCCTCCGCGGGATAAAGTTCTAGACCCAAGAGCTTGGGCCCGAAGGTTTCCCCCCAAGAGTTTCCCCAATGGGCCCAAAGGGGGGGGGATGACAAGGAGAAAGCGCAGGAAAGAGCGTCGAGATGGCAGGATGATCGCTGCATGCTTTCTTGCAAGCAGTGGTTCGAGATGTGTCTCCAGACCCGCGACACCAGGATGCCAGCCGCAACTCGGGGGCACAGACTCCAACTCTAAAATGGACCCTATTACCTTAACTTGAGCTAGCGCCGTGATTTCCCCCCCCGGAACGTCGCCAGCAATCAGTACCTTGCTGGTAGTATAACAGTCGGCGTCGGTGGGGTAGCAAGCAAAGTCCCAGGTAAGGTAACCCCGACCCTAGGGCGGCCACTGTTACTCCGTACAGACGGCGCGAGGCTGGCGGGGCCGGCGAGGATCCGAATTAAGCAGGAGATGGGGTGCGCCCCTCCCTACATAGTAGTTTGCGATGTGAAAGTCGGCGTTGTTTCTGGAAGGGCAACGCACTGCTCAGTTGGCCAGAAATGACCATCGACACGGCTTGTCTCGGACTGAGGCTCGTCAAACTCGGGGGATGCGCATGCCAAGAGCTGCACAGGCGCCGCCGGGGAGCGCTTCCCTGGAGGCTGAGGGAGCGGAGGGGGGGTGTGGAAGGGGGAAACGCTTCGCGGCTCGTGAGACACACTGTGCAGCGGCTGGCGGGCTGGTGCGAGCGTGCAGTGCATGTACAGTACCTTAAACCTGCGCATAGGTCGGGCAGAGACCGAACAAAGGACAGGGCAGGCAGACAGCCAGGCAGGAGAGAGCAAGAGCCAGAGCCAGCAGATCTGGTCGATTTCAAACCAGATTCCTTCCATGCGAGCCCTGGTCTGGCGTGAGGAAAGCACCACCTTCCTCCAGTAGGGGATTCCTCCCGTAGGGGATCCGCACTTGCAAAAGCCGTGATCTCCTCTCCTTCCAGCAGCGCACCGTATTATCTAGTGGCGGATCCCGCAAACAGACCGGGGGGGTCGAAATTGGGAGACAGAGAGAGAGGGAAAAATGTCGACGGGGCGGTCGTTTAGCCTCCTTGGCCTGCCCCCCAAAAATGCCACGCTTGCCACGCTACAGCAGCAGCCCCGGATCGACTCTGCCCTGTGACAGCCTGAGCCCCAGAAGCAGGGAGCTAAACAGGCAATTGCCAACAAAGATAGCTGCTTGGCGTTCCGGACTGTGTGCTGGCCGGGGGCCCTTCAGTTCAGACCAAGTCTCTCTTATCATTTGGAAGCGCGTCGCTGGCTTGGCAAGCGGGTCCTTGGCGGTCTCTGTGCCTCCCCATTCCCTTCGTGCATTCATTCATTCATTCATATAGGTAGGTAGTGCCGGCACTCCACAGGCCAACGAGGCACACACCTCGAGCACACTCGAACAGCCACATCCCTCTCTGCCTTGGTTTCCCTGACGTACCGCCCGGGTCTTCAGCCTCCCTGCCTAGCAACGCCATCACTCACTCACCCCTCACCTCACCCCCTTCCACCCCCCTTCCGCCCCCCCTCCTCCCCAGGGCGAACCAGGACGTCAGGACAGAAGCCACATCCGCCCGCACTGCCCTCCCGAAGGTCGTTTGAGCCAAGGCGCGAAAAATAATCATAACAGCAGATCCTTTGCCGGGGGCACGAACCTGGGGGACCTTCTATTCCTTATCAATTGAGGCGTCTGCACACCCCACGCCTGAACCCTTCTCTCGACCACACCCGCACCTTGAACCTTGAGGCTATCGATTCCCCCCCCCCCCTTGACCTTCGCAGACCGACCCTAGGGCGCTCTCCAGCGATACAAGCCTGCCAGCTCGCAAACGACCAAGAAAGGACCTACTTCCCCGGTGGACAGCCTCCGTACTATTTTTTCATCGACTTGGAACGGCGCCCGACGCATTCGCCCGTTGCCACATTTTTTTTCCCTGGCCCGCATTTCAATGCCACCTTTTGGACCCGAGGCCATTTTACAGCAGTGACCGCCCACTTTGTCAACGTCATTCGTCACCCCCCCCCCCCCCCCCCTTCTCCGACCCCCGACCTCATTGTGGGACATCGGCCGCTAAACGTTCCCTGATTCCTTGGCACTCTCCTCCAGCTCTCGCCCCTACCGATGTACAAATACATCCAGAGGTAGCTTTTTGTGCGCGTGTGCGTGTGTGCGGCCTTTGTATTTTCTCTCGGATCGGACCAGGAACGGCTTGCATTGCTTCGTGATACCCAGACCGGCGCCGACGTCGCCGGCTCAGCTCGTGGACGGATAGGACCCGGTGCTTTGGATAAGGCCGGGTGAGAGACTTGGAAATTGGGTGCGGCGCTGTCATCGTCCTCAACATGGCAGCGAATAATCAAAAGAACATCAAATGGGTCGAGGTCAGTGCCACCATCAGCCATCTCCAGCCCCACGGCCGCGGACTGGCCGCCACCGTCTCGTCTCAAGTTTCCAGCCCAACCTCGAAAGCCGTTGCTGAGCTGGAGTTTTAAAACTTCAGGCGCCGGACCATATGCTGACTTGAGAAAATTATAGGGCATTCGAGGTATCGCCTCGGTCCTCGTCCTCGCCACTCACATTGCCCGGGCGTGGGACTTTCCCTTGTTCTGGCCCAGCGACGAGATCGGGCGGGCGCCTCGCTTCTGGCAGCTCCCCATCATTCGCGTGCCGTTCCAGGGCCGCGTAGGCGTGCCCATCTTCGCCTTCCTGACGGGCTTCGTGTGCGCCTACAAGCCGCTCAAGCTCGCCTACGCCCAAGGGAACCAATCCGGCTCTCTCATGTCGATTGCTAAGAGCGCCTTCCGCCGGCCGCCCCGCCTGGTACTCCCGGCCGTGGTCGCGACGCTGATCAGCTTTCTTCTCACCTGCTTCGGCGCGTACCGGACTGCCAACCGTTGTGATAGCTTCTGGGTGCGCTTCGACGCCCCCGACCCTGTGCCGACCCTGGGACAGGAGATCCGCCGCCTCTTCCGAACCCTCTTGACGACCTGGACCAACACCGAAAACATCTACGACCGCCACCAGTGGGCGATGCGGCCATTGCTCATCGGCGCCTTCCAGGTCTATATCACCCTGGCCGCGACCATTGGCATGCGCTTCCGATATCGTGTTGTGGTGCATGTGCTCCTGATCACCTACTGGCTGATGAACAAGGGCGTGTTGACGGGTGAGTAGCTCTGGCCGCCGCCCCCTTTCAGTTCCCCCTCTCAAGACTCTCACCATGGTACCTCATACTCCCGACCGCCTGCTAATTCTGCCCTCTCTAGAAACCTTTGGTGCTAACCTCGCACTCGGGACCCTTCTCGCCGAGCTCACGATCCATCGCCCCACCCAGAACTTCCTCGCCACTCACTCTCGAGTACTCACTTATGTTGTATCTCCTCTCTTGATTTTGACCGGCCTGTTCATCGGCTCATACCCCCATGAGCACGAGGACTGGACTGGTTGGTCCCTGTGGCTTCACAAGACGTTCGTCGACCCGCTCGGCGACCGCTCCGTGGGCAGCATCCTGGTGCCCGCGGGCTCGGACCCGCCGCGCCGCATGTCCTCGGCCGCCGTGCAGTTCTGTGCCATCGCTATCTTCCTGAGCCCGACCCTAAAGGATATGCTGTCGAGCCGGCTGCTGCAGTGGTTGGGCAAGCACTCATTCGCCGTCTACCTTGTTCACGGGACGATCCTGCGCACCGTCGGCATGTGGATTGTCTACGGCATCAGCGGCGAGCCGTGGAACGAGCCGCGCTTCAACGAGGACGGAACGCAGAAGGACCCGGAGTGGATTCGCCCCAAGTCCAGCTTCCATAAGATGGTGGCTGCGATTGTGTTCGTCTCGCTGACCTACACGGCAGCCTGGGCCTGGATGAAGTGGGTGGATTCCGCGTGCGCCAACGCCACCGAATGGCTAGCGAAGAAGGTATTTGAAGAGGAGGACGGGGCCGGCAAGGAGGGCCAGGCGGAGAAGGGGTTCGGAAAATCATACATGAACGGCACCAGCCACGTGGAGGGATACAGGCACGGCGACCTGATGAACGGCCATGCCAACGGCATTCTGAAGCTTTCAGCGGACGGGAGGAGCCTGGTTCCCCCTCCGTGAGCTGGCCTCTCGAGCTGGTGATTGCTTTGTTGGCAGATGGGAACACACGGATACCTACGGATAGGGACACACACATGATACATGGAATACCGCATTAGGCTGGATCAGGAGTTCAGGTCATGAGTATCACGGCCGCAAGTACATAATTTCACGGCCGTTTTTAATGGGCTCATTTGAGCTTGGCATTCTTCATTCTTCCTACGGACATAGCAATCCGATTATTGGTTACTTCATCTCGCATCTACCTCGGATCAATCGACTTGGTCACTGCACCGCCACGGAAGCTGCAGAAACGTCGCTCCTGCAGGGCATAGCCACCCACCACTCGCATGCGCTGATGATATGGCCGCCCTATATTCGCAACGCTGGCTGCGCTTTGAAATCGCCTTCTTCCGCTGTTGTGTTCCGCCGGGGACGAATATGTCGTGCTCCCGTTTCCTGCACTGTGGTTCCGCGCCCCCCCTGCCGATCAGTCAGAGAAGGGCGATCCCTGTACGACCCACCGGCTCCGGGTGATAATCAACCCTGCCTTGATTGTCATATACACGATGAACATTTAAGTGGAGAGGGCCTAGGTCGATGATGCAGTCGATCTGCTTTACCGAGCGGCCAAGCATGTTTCTTGGTGATAAAAGACTCCGGTCTAAGGCCTCTGGTGTAGATCCAATCCCTGGGTCCTCCTCTGCCAAGATGCACCCTTGCTAGGTGAGGTGGAGATTACCTACTCGCTACCTCGGTAGATTCGGAAGTGTTCGCCTCGATATCTCGAACGGAGCAAAAAGACAAAATACACGCTGAGCGAAAGACAAAAAAACAAACTTGTCTCTTTGGGCCCAGCCGGGTGGCTCAGCTGCGCTGCCTACCCTCCCTAACCCTCTCGGCTAGTTGGGAGATCGCAGGGTATCTGTTTGTTCCTCTTGCGGTTATACTATCATTGTGTCTGCCGAGGGTACACAGGGGTTTTGCTGCATCGAATTGATGACTTAGGCACGTTGGTCAAGGGACCAGTCGGCGGGATGCCAATGGTACCCTATGCCGCTGCTCCAGCCTACTCCTGATCCCTCTGAAAGATTTAGGTCTTGGGATACCCTATCTACTACCTACTTTTCGCGCGCCACTCAAAAGTCGAAACCGCACACTATAATCTCACTCCCGAGACTGTCCCGCACGCTACCCTTAGATAGTAACGCCAGTGAGCCGGACCTCGTAGTCGAGGCCCTTGTTCAGGTCCGAAGTTAGCTTGAACGGGTCGAACAGTACTAGAGAATCGGGGGTGTTAACGACCACCAGGCTCGCCTCTTCGCCGTTCGCGACCGTGGCCTGGCCGTTCCCCTGCGGCAGCTCCACGTATCGCACCTGCCCACCCGCCCCCTTCACCGCTAGCGTTGCTGTGAACGGCGCCGATGCTGTGACGTTCACCGACACCTGCCCCGTGCCCTTGAGCGGGTTGATGTTCGCACCCATGTATCGCGGCTGGCGCGCGGCCTTCACCTTGTACCGCCCGCTCGAGCCCCCCACTGCGTCCAAGTCTGCGTAGCTAATACTCTTTCTCTGGCTGGCCCACATGGCAGCTGCCTTTGGGTGGCCTATGTCTACGTAAGCCATCCGAGCCCAGTACCGAGCCACTACCCACTGGATCTTCTGTCCCGGTTGGATGAGCCGATCGAGCACGTGCAGTGGCGTCTCGTCGCTGTTGCGTTTGTAGCGCGTCCAGACGCCGGGGAACATGGTCAACCCCAGCCCTGTCACGTTGTCCGGGTTGGCGTACATGTAGCTGAACAGCGGCCAGGCCTGATAGTAGTTGCCCGTGTTCCGGGTACCATCAACGATGACTTGGTACGAGTCGCCGAGAACCTTCTTGAGATCGATCATCGTGTTGCCCTCCGAGCGCTTGTATCGCGCCCGTGCCGGCGCGCAGAGCGGGTTGGTGAGATACGTGTCGGCCACGAACTGCGCGATGGTCTCCCACCACGCCCCCGTTCTGGTCTGGTCTATCCAGTAGCGCTCCGCATACGTCAGGGCATGGCCGAACTCGTGGACCGTCACCGTCGGCTCGAGAAGGTACTTGGTCACGACGTTGAGGAAGCTCAGTCCTGTCTTGGATTCGGTGCCCGTGTTGGCGGCGGCCCCTTGGATGTCGTTTACGCGATAGACATTAACTTTGTAGAACGGCCCGTCGTCATTGTCCTGGTTGAACGAAAGCCCGGTCGACCGCCAGCCGAGATCTGTGACGAAGCACGAGTATGCTGCCTCCAGGTTCGCGATGGTTTCGTCCGCTACTGTGTCGTTGGGGGCATCGTATATGCGAAAATGCGGATAGTCCTTGTAATTCCGCCCGCCCGGCCCGGTGTTCGTGGACGGGAGAAAGCTGTCGGGCGGTGTCGCCGCCGCCGCTGCAAGGGCGAACAGCGCGCCGGATCCGAGCCGTCGAATCATGATACTTGGGGCGTTACTGCAGTGACACTGGCTGGCATGGCAAGGCTGGATCCTCAGGCGTTAAGCACAGGAAGCCTGGGGCAACCATGAGCAATATCGCAATGAGCAACCCTTTACATATCGGTCGACAGGTCCCAGGGAGGAGCCATCAAGGTTGGAATTGGTCAAAAGCGGAGTGTATTGCCCCGGGGCTCTAGAGTGGACAGGAATTTTGCCTGTTCCCGTTGCCATTGACAATCTGGGCTGGGCATAGGCCTGCCCCGACATTAGCCGGGGATGTTGACTACCTAGCTATACGCATTGCTAGCATAGGCACCGCCTTGTGTTGACATGACCGTTGCTAAGGCCGTCAAAAGGCTGCTAGCCTCGACAAGGTGGTGCATGCTGGGCTAAAGCACAATAAATGGACCAAGCCAAGGCGTAGTACTTTGATCGGGAAGAAACGCTTCATCTGCTCCCCTAGCTACGAGTGTCACACTCCTTGCCGCGGCTGGGTTTGGCTCTCTAGGTCTAGGTCGGCATTGTGATACTCGACCGCAAGCTCGGTGACCTGCAGGATGTGGCCTTGGCTATCCCTGACGATTCTCTTCTCGCTGTCGCTGGTGTTTTTCCGGACCAGCGAGCCCGCCCCAGCCGAGATGATAACCTTGTTCTCGGGATTGCTGGATACGAGCCTCGATGTATGCGTGCCACCGTTTTCTTGATTAGAAATATAATAGCGCCTGCTTATAGACTTGATGTCTCGGAAGAGAACACGAAGCACAGGGATAGATGCGGCCATGATGGTGACGGAAGACTCGGCGGTGCCCCAGATGATGAGACCAGATGAGAAGTCTTTTGAGTGTCAGCTAGTCTCCTTGAAGGCATTAGAATATCGGCTCATACATGTAAAGTCCCCAGATGCAAGGGTGGGGATTGCTGTCGTCTTGATGACGGCAGTCGCACCGGCACTGCACTGGTCAGTCACTTGCTGGCGAGCAATCGGGGAGCTTTCACTCACAAGACACCCATACTCATGGCGAGAGCTACTCCAAACTTCTCTCTTGTCCTCATCTGGAGTCCCCAGATGATCTTCCAAGGGAGCATAGCCAATATGAAATCAAGGATGGCCGAGTATCCGGCAGCGCACATGCCGAAAATGGGATAGACCTCGGGGGCCCAGCACGTCCCCTCGACGTATGGGTTCCATGTCTTGGTCACAGGCATGCACCGAAGCCACAGGAAGATTGCGTTCAGGTACATGGCGATGTTCACTGTGATCATGAGGAACCATAGGAAGTACCGCATCTCGCCGTGCATCAGCCGGAGCAGGGTGAGGGCGAACGACGTCTTGCTCCACACGGCAGCAAGGATGGAAAACGTGCCCGTCACATCGCCCAAGAGGCTGATGTAAGACAAGTTCCCCACGGGGACGTCGTAAACGTGCTTTCCCAAGCCCATTACGACGCTCAGGTGGACCAAGATAACTGAAACGACCAAGGAGACCTGCGTTGCAGTCAGCGATGTGCTTTTTCTCTCCGCATGACACGTCAAACCCGGGCAAGACTAGGCTGGAATGACCATGGGATCGGCGAGGCATGACGGAGTAACTCACCCAGGAGAGAATCAGGACATAGTCGTCCCACCAGAGGAGCCTCCTGCTCTTGAGCTTGCACCATACCCGGACGCCGAGGAAGACGGTCGCCAGGGCGGTAAGGAGCCATGTGGACACCATTACCCGGGGGCCGACATCGTCGTGGTCTATTGCGCGGGCGGTGTTCATTGTTGCCAAAGAGAGCTTGATGAGCAGCGAATGATGCGGGTGCTTTGCAACAAGACTTAGACAGAAGCCGGCCGACACGAAGACGTAGACTTGAAGAGCAGTGGCATTCGGTCTGGACCCGGGGAGACTCCGAGGGGCTGGGAGGACCCCTATGTATTCCTCTGTAGATCAGGTCTCCGTGGGACCCGGGGAGATGGCGTGCAGGTGTCCCACATAAGTCTGTACGCTGTGATCTGCGCTTGCCCCATCAAGACGTGCCCGCATGGCATTCCGCACCGAAAGGGCGGGGGGCTCGAGGCTCGAGACTCGGCCACGAGACAAGAACAGCTGCATGGCGAGAGCGCGAGGAGCGGCGTTGCCACGATAACCTCAGGCCCGGAATGGGTGGCCAGCGCGGGGTACAGGGAGCTGCATCCAGGATCGCTGCCGCGTGGTGCGCTCTCGGCGTGCGGCCATGGCCTCCCACGCACTCCGGGGGTTGCAGCGTGTGCCGTCCGGAGTCGCAGGAGTCAGTGCGGAGGAGCCCGGGTTGGTATAGCGCGGAGCGCGTATTCCGCAGCGCCGAGGCCACGGACGGCCGTGCAGATCCAGGCCGCCGCTAGCGTGAGTGCCATCGGGGGTGGCAGGCAATATAGAACGCCGTGTCGGTGCTCAAATATTGAAGACGCTCGAGCAGGCTGCCACCTTCCAGAGCTCTCATGGCCCCTTGGGCCCGCGTCATGAGCACTTTACTCGAGGCGAGCAGGCAGGGCGTTATCTCGTAGAAAAAAGGGGGCCTGGGTGAGTCTCAGCAGAGGAGGAAGAACTCGCATCCCACTTCCCCTCCCCTACGTCCCCCCTCCTTCCGAGGAAGAACCTGCACTTCTCATGCCCAACCCCTCGGCAGGTCTGGTCTGCCACGCGCGTCTCCGCATCGCACAGCAGGAGCACCAGTTCCATTTCGCCAATCCGGAGGAGAGACTGCCGTGTTTCTAGCCCAAAGAGTATGCATGGCCGGAGACAGCGGGTTTGACAAAATGCATGGCGTTGCTGCTTTGGCCTGGAACAGCGCAGGACGCAAGGATCGGGGCTTCTTGTGCACTAAGTTTTTGGCTCTGCGTGCAGGGGTGGCAGGGACCGGGCTGGGAAAGTGCGGGGTACCTAGCGCTCACGGGTGTGCAGGGGCGGCAATGGCCCGAGTGGCTTGACGGATTGGCAAGAGAAACCCTAACCCCCCTTTCTCAGGACAAACGGGCCTGCTCCGTACTAATGTCCTTTTTTGCCTTGCACCTTCCTTCCCCGCTGGGGGCTCGGGCAGGAACCAACTTTGCTCTAGGTTCGGCTCATCTACCGGGGCTAGCAAGGAAGGTAAGGAAGGCAAGGAAGACTAGCTAGAATAGAAGGCGGAGCCAAACACAGATGCAGATGCTTCATCGGCTGGCAAGCTAGCTCGCCCCGACACCGCACCCGCTCTCCCCGCCTAAAAACCCCCCGAAATCGTAGACGTCACCACGAGGTAGAGAGCCCCAGTCGCTATAGGCTCACCTCGCTCACCTTGTTCCTGCACAAGCGACGATCGGCACAGAGACCAGCATGAAAACACGGCACGTCAGGGGGCCCCTGAGACATTCCCCTCCCCCATTGGCCCTAAGCACCTATAACCCCCCATTCATGATAAGCACAGCGCAATTGCAATTTAATGCCAGGCCGGTACAACCCTACAACCGGTTTTCTGGGCCAGTGGACGGATACTTGGTCTCGGAAACTAGGCAGTACGCCAATACAGCAGCTACTCGGAGAGTGCGGTGCAGTCACCCGCGTAATAAAATGAGGTGCCCGTCGTTGCTGGCGTGCGCCCCGTTTCCTGTCTCCCAGCAGCGAGCACATTGTCGTCGCTCAACAGTCGCTCGTTTCACTCTTTCTGGAGATCCAGGCAGGTCGATGAGGAGCATTCGCCATGAGGGGTCTGTCTATCGCCGCCATCTGCGCGGCTTGGCTGGCGGGTGATGTACTGGGATGCGCTAGCAACAACTGCTTGCGAGGTGAGCTTTGGATCTCCGCTCCTGTTTCGCCTGCTTCTATGCCCGGCCTGCATGTGAGCATGGGAACGAAACACTAACCTCCCCGCCAGCTCTCTCAAACACGAAAGGAGGAAGAAATGCCTCCGCAGATTGCCACGAGTACTTGAAGCACACTGTCACACCCGGCACTAGGTACAGCTCGAGCCCGCTTCTGCACTTGCGTCCCCCGCTTCCCCAGTGCTTGCATTAACATGTCATAGCACCTTTACTCGGACGGTCTCGGTAACCTCGAGTGTGCCTACGCTCACTATCCACACTACGACGCATACCACCACGCTCCATACCCTCGAGGGCCGATGGGATAGCTTCGGCGATGTATTGGGTTACCAGGATCTTCAAGGGCGTGACGACACGGCATCGTTAAAGTCTATCCCAGCATATGCTTCCGCCTGCGGCTCTGCACCAGCCTTCTCCTCTGCCTGTTCATGCATCGGCGTCTCTGCGGTGACCGTCACGGCAGACCCTGAATCGACTACAATTACCAAAACAGCAGTGCGAACCGTGGCTCTGACCACTGTGCGGCCTTCCTTGGGAAACCATACTGTATCCCTAAACAGTACCTCGGGACGCTGGCAGAACAAGACGTCAACAACGCTGTCGAGCACCTCGGCACATAAGATCACGAGCTCATTCACGTGGCCCTCGTCGACTCATACGTCAAACCCGAGCACCTTGGCTCCGACCAAATCTCAGGCCTCCACCTTAGCCCCTGTCAAGCACACCACATCATTCAGGACGTTTAGCAACGGCACTTCTGCGGCGCATCCATCAAGCGGCGCCGCAACAAATCTTACTTCATGGGGTAGCGTAGCTACTAAGTCCTTGGGAGGAACACTTACATTCCCGTGGAACTCGTCAAGGATCGCCACCACCCTCGCAACTAGCAGCATCAAGGCTTCGAATTCATCGATTCGTGCATCCATCTCCTCCAGCCTGCCCCGGTCTTCCTTTCTTCCCCAGAGCACTTCACCATGGAAGACAGGTACTACTGCGAAGGTGCCGGTCAACAGCACCAGATCTGCGCCTTTCCTCAACCTGACCTCGACGCTCTCCAGCGCGCCGGGCAGCGTCACGGCGATCCATTGGGTGAATGCCACGACGGTCGTCACCTCGTTCAGGTATAACCAGACAATCGCTTCAGTGACTAGGACTGGTCTGCAAAACAGCACCGGCCGTTGGCGAAATTCGTCCTTCCCGGCAATCACCGCAAAGTTTAATACGACAGCAACTCGATGGCTGAACACATCCATCCCCACTGCTGCACCAAATATCACCACAGGGCGGTGGCTCAACACCACGCGGCTACCTTTCAATTCCACTACTGCTCGGTGGGGGAACTCTACAGTGCGCGCAAATGCGACCACACCACTGTGGCGGAATAGCTCTGCGACGGCGACTCCCACGCCAAGTACGACCGTCGACCTCACCTGCGGCGAGACTACAGCACCGTTCGCTCTACAGGCATCACAACCCGGGAGCGTCTTCGACAACTGGTATGTCCATGTGGTCGGCGACGGCCTCCTTTTCACGTCTCTCGCTAGCTCTGCCTCTGCTTTCAGCGTAGAGCACACTGGCCATCTGTGCGCCGTAGGCCACCTCGCCGCCGACGGAAAGCCGTACCTTGCCTCCGTCGGCTCCCTGGATAACTCAAGCGCCGTCTGGATGCTCGACCAAAACGTGCTAGAGCACATGAGCGAAGACTACGGGGCGCTAAACTGCACAGCAGGCAGCACACTGAGCTGTGCGGCGAATGCGACTAGTCACTGGATCAGCTGCGGCCTGCAAGTAGACCTTAGCAGCGACGGAGGTGCCAATGTCCCTTACGAGGGGTTCAATTGCACCTCCTTGGATCTCATCATAGTGCCACTAGGCGGTGGAAGCACAGCCTCTGGGAACAGTACTTCTCGGGGTCTGTATGGGAACAGCACGAATGCGGGCGTAGGCCAAGATGGGCGGTTGCAAAGGCGATTTTCCGGAGGCGCGACCTATCTAGAGACCACGTACTAAGGAGCCTTGGCACAATACTACCCTACATTTTCGGCAGTGAATGCCGCCTCTCTTGGCGCTCGTGCATAATATCCCCAAGCGGTTTGGCCTAGCGCTCCTCCGAGCTCTCCTTTGGCGAGGAGCCGAACATTTCCTTAATCTTGGACAAAAGCTTTGGGCTCGAAGAGGCACTCGAGGTAGACTTGTTGCTCCACACGCTACTTCGGCGGCGGCCGTTTGCGTCGGTAAGCTCGTTGAGCATCGCCTCTTCGACGCTGCCTAGATGAACCTGTTAGCAGCCTACTCTTAGCGCGCCAGAAGCCCTTCGTCTTTGATGGACGAGCAGCCTGGGCCGCGGCCATGACTTACGGATGTTGCCCGCCCCACCAATGCCAAAGGACCGGCGGCGGTCCCGTTGATTGCCGGTCAGAAGTTTTAGCTGTTCCTGCTTGTCTTGGTCCATGTTGTCTGTGGCCTCGAACGGTGTAGTGTTATCGCATCTGGCTCCTAAGGGGTGATGAAGGGGTGTCTGCCGTGGGGCCTTGGTCCTGCACCCCGGGCTTGGCACGCCCTCGGCCGCCGTATTTAAGGGACAAAGAGCATTCCTCTCGCCCCTAGCCTGCTGGCCCTCGACTGACTCTCGACGGGCATTTCACTGGCGGCGCTGGAGATAAGGCCAGGGAGCGCCATTGGACACCCCCGCCTGGCGTCCGGGGCGTCTCCCCGCAAAGCTTGGCCTCCCTTAGTGCCCGGGGCGACGCCAAGGATAGCGCTGACGTGCCTCATTGGCCGCCTGGGCTTCAGGGGTGTGGGCATGGCGTCACACCTGCTGATCGAGGGGAGATTTGTGCACGTGGACAGCACCATTAGATAGATAGATCCGAGCAGCGACAAGATATCAATTATGTGACTCTTGGTATTTCGTGACCGAAACCCTCGCGGCGTGCGGCTTTTTCTGCCTTGTGCTGGCGTCGCGGGGTCGTGACGTGCTGCTCGTCCCCGCGAACTCTGTATCGAACGTCGTCTGGCAACCGAAAGTGGAAACCCATGAGGATATCGGATGGAAGTTAGTATAGGGAATTTTGTTAATTTGTACCGGTTCAACGCACAACGGTCGACGGGGCGGGTAGTTGATTATACTCCGCGACCAAAGCAGAGCAGGTCAAAGAAGCTCGAAAGATAGACAAGGGGCAGAGTCAGCCACGTGGGCACCAATGACAGGGTCTCCTGCTTGGAATGGTCCCCTGCAAGGAGAGGCCGACGATATGTACCTTTGGCCAATAATGTTGTGCCAGGGCAGGCGCGCTGGTGTGGGATGTTAACTGCCGGCCTTCCTTTGCCAGACCTTGTGCTGCCAGATCGCTATTGGGCGGATGGGCACGCGGGCAGCATCGGTCTCCTTCTTTCCGGGTTATCAAACCAAATGTATGGTTGCATTGGCTTCTGTATTCTATATCTTTTGCCATTACTAAGGCACACAGCAAAACTGACCTCCCTCCCTCCCCACTAAGCATATGAGAGTATGCATACGATATGACACCGTATCCATTTGCGGAGCAAGTCTAAGGGCATATCCGGCCTGAACAGGGAGGTTTCGTTGCTCAGCTTCGGCGAGGGGTTTTCTAGGACCACGCAGCTTGCAATTCGAGGTAGTATCTCTCGGTTTGATACATCATCGGCGAGATCGATGTTCCAGTGCTACTTGACGTCTTTCTCATGCCAGTTCCAATTTCCATGCCAGCGGAATCCTGACGTCAATGCCTAATGGTCGGCTGACCATCTTTCATTGTTAATTCTCTAGAGGGGTCTAATTCTGAGCTGCACGTAGGAATATCCCCGGGAACTAGGCATATTTATCACCACTCTCCGGATATATTCGCAGTATAGGAGCCTAGGTCGGCTCTTTGGCTAGCAGGGTTACTTTTTTTCTGGATTGGCGTCATGGATAAGGCGGGTTCAGTACAATAAAGATAGCCGGCGATAGTACGATCCCAAGTCGACATTAGGTGATGGGGTTTAAGCTGGATCGAGCTAGTGGCAGAGTTATTGCGAAAGAGGCGGCCGTCCCGCCTGTCGTGCCAAGGTGGATCAGCGACGCCAGCCGCCCAAGCCAACTAGGTAGCCCCCTCCCAGCCCAACACGGTGCTCACATTCTCGAACACCGCTGACGCAAACGACTTGTTTATCGGGAATGTATCGACGCATTCAATATGCCGCAGATCTACTACACCTTGGCATCTAGGGCGTACCAAGCCATGGCAGGATTACACTAGTAGCCGCTCGTCTGTGCGTGGTAGCCACCCATACGCAGCTCTAGAACCAAGCACTAAGACTACTTCAGCTCTGATTGGCTCGAGGGAAGCCGCGGTGATCGCTACTCGACAGGCGGCGTGCGACTTGATGTCATACCATCCACCACAATGTGCTAATGAGACACAAAGCATCGGGCCCCGATGACATCAATGCGCACCGAAGAAGGTTCGTCAAAGGGGGTTAAATATACCAGTCAAAGTCCTCGCCCATTATTGTACTCATTGCACTACAATCCTACCTATCATTGGCACTATGAATCAAGAAGGAGAAATCATGAGCTTTGGAACTAGGGTGAACGACAGCCTCGGGACTCCCATATCAGAGATTGGCCAGAGAGTTCCGGGATCCTTCCCCGTCGATGATATCGGTGGTAGGTCGTCCGCGAGCACCCCTTTTTGAATATAATTTGAATCCCACATGATATTAAGATGGACGTTGGGGAGAGGCTGACGAAGGCATACAGTCCACAATACCGAGTCTCAGCGCAGCAAGTTGCACAAGCCAAATGATCCGAGAGGATGGAATGACTCCGGGAAGAAGCACGTTGGACACACAACAACAGATTCCGGTGTCGGTCTGAGGGATCCCTCACACTTTATGCATCAGGGTGGCTCTGGCTCCGCTGTGGCAGGGGGTTTATACGAGACAAGACTCGAGAGTTTCTACGATCCAAGAATTGCGGCGACTGGTGGTCAGCCCGAGACAGATACTAGCCACCGTGCGGCACAGGAGAATCCGTCAGTTTCCTCCGCCGGCAAGTGGAATATCCTCGAAGAAGAGGAACCCTCGAAGGTCCCATCATACACGACTAGCCAACCTAGTATCGCGGACGATGGTACTCACAAGCACGGGACTACTGGCGTTGGCAACGGTAGCAGTTTGCTCGCACTCCGGTCTCCCAACGAGGAAAACCCAGCAGCTCATGAGCAGCTAAATCTTCCCACTACCGGAACCGGCAACCCGGAGAATGCAGCAGCTAAAGAGTCGAACTGGGGCGACATCCCGCGGGGTGCTGGTGTGTACAATACGGTCACCGGCCATGGCAGTCCCGAAGATCTCGAGCCCAACCGAGGCACCAAGATCACGCCAGTTTCCACCTCGGACTCTGCAGGGACTGATACGCTTGACACGGCGGATGTTGGGCAGCGACAGTTCATGCCCCGGCCAGAGAACCACAGAGCTTTGGCGGCCGCTCTCGACAACAGAGAGGTAGAGCACACAGATCAGCCTCAACATCAAGAGAGAGCGTGGGCTGCGGCTGGAATATCAGCAGGGACGGTGGGGCTGGCACGCTACAAGATCAACCACGACAACGAGGGCGAGACGACTAAAGACAAGCTTACGCAGCACACCGAGACGGATCCCAAGACAAGCACCCGGCCTATCGTTGTTACGCAGGACGGCAATCAGCGTACCGAATCCGACAATCAAGAGCATCGTAACGCTGTGGAAGCGGCTGAAGAAGCGCCTAAGAAGAGACGGGACAGCAAACTTGCCAGCCTCTTCCATCACGACCGCAGCGTCGAGGATAAAGATGCCGCCGAGAAAGCCAAGAAAGCCAAGCAGGCCGAGCAAGATGCCAAAAAGGCGCAACGTGACTCTGAGAAGGCCACGGCACATCACGTCAAGAAGTTAGAGAAGGAGGCCAGGATTGAGGCGAAGAAATCGGAGAAGGAAGCTACGCTTGCCGCGCAGGCGGCTGAAGAAGAGGCTCGCGTTCAAGCCGAGCACCAGAAAGAACATGAGGCTGGAGAAGCTGCAGCGGCAGCAGCTGCGGCCGAGGCTGCAGCCACGTATGCCGCCTACCAAGCAGCAAACCCATCCCCACATAATCAAGAGCAGCTGGGGACCGGCGAGGAGAAGCGGGAGCCAACCAGCCCGAAGGCGGAGAAGGGAGGCAAACTGCGCGCCCTCTTCCACCGCTCCAAGAACGAAAAAGTCGATGAAAGAGAGCGGGGACAGGACGACAACACGCACACGCTTTCCAAGAGACATGGACACGAACACGACCTCGCAGCCGCCAGCGCTGGCGCGTATGGCGTGTCGAAACTTGGCGCCGAGCATCACAAGCGTAAGCCCTCCGAAACTCAGCCAACTGCTTCAAAGAACACTCCCGCACCGCTGCAATTGCTGCCACCGGGCTAGGCGCCGGTGGGGTAGCCGGAATCTTTGCTCCCAATGATCAGCACGGCGAGGATAAAACTGCCCTCTCAAATGCAAATGCAGATGCTGAGAGGAAGATGACGGAAGAACGGGACTACGCGAAGCCGTATCTTGCGGCCGGGGCCGGGATGGGTGGTAACCAGGGGTACGATGGCTATCGGGATAAGAACGCCCGGGATAGTGGTATTTCCGCCGGCGCCGGTGATCCATACGACGCCACTGGATTTTCATGCTCGTCCGAAGATCCTAAAGTCTTAGCCCCGGGCACGGCCGAAGGCGTAAGCGCGCCGAACGCCAAGGGCTATGCAGCCGCCGCCAACAGCAGCATCTTCGACTCCACCGGCGCCCCGCGCTCGACCGAGAATGATCCGAGCCACGGCGGGCGTTACAACGTGCTGCCGTCTGGGACTCCTTCGGGAATTAACCCGGACTATGGCAAGACCCGAGACGCCACAGCCCGGTCTGCTTCGACGTCGGAGCCTCATCGCGAAGAGGATTGGGCCAAGGCTCCTGCTGTCACCGCAGTGGGCGCCGGATTAGGAGCTGCAGCCTTCGGCCACTACCTCGTCGGACAGGAGGATCGGTCCGAACCCGAGCGAAAGGCGGAATCGGAAGGTCGGCGTCATAGCCAGACCCTTGGCGCCTCGGGGCCCGCGGCTACCGCGACGGGGAGCAAGAAGGTGGTACACAGATGCCAAAAGTGCGGAGAGGAGAATGACATCAGCTCCTACTTTTAAAGGGGAGCGGTGATTGAGCTGCTCGAGATTGTAATGCAGGAAGTATGGCGGTGGCATGTGCACAGAAATTGATTTTTGTCTGACTCAGTTATACCTTACGATTCTTAGCATTCTTCTATGTTACCACTTTGAGTTACATTTTCGCGATGAACTGCAGCCATGAGATTCCGGTGGGCGGCACAAGGATCTTTGGGAGCTAACACGCAGTCCACCTGGGGCTCCAGCAGTAGGTGGCTTGCTTATAGGGCTTGGCGTCGCTGGGTGTGACCAGATTGAGGCGGAAAGCATCACCATGAATCATTCAAAGGCCATATTAATTCCTCCCCCAACCCTCAAGCCTTGTCCACATCATCCCGGCAGTTCAATTGGATGGTTCGGCTCCCACTTCAGTACGAGCTGTAAGGGTCCCTTGTTGCTTTGGATGGATCGGTCGTATGACAGGACCAACAAGCGCGGAGTGTGGAGAAGTGGCTCTGCTTCGAAGTCTAGCGAGGGACCCGCTCCCTGTAGGATTCGTTTTACATGTAACTGGTCGACTATATATAGGTTGTGTTGGAAAGCCGTAGTTTCTATCAGTTAGACCACTCATCGCTCCTATCCTCTCGACCTTCCCTAATACCCAATCCAAGACAGGAGTATCGACGCCATGACAGCTTCGCAACACCTCGCCCTCGACCTCTCCCATCACCCCAAGCTTGACAGAGTGCAAGCCGGGCACCTGCGGCACTTCCACAACCTTGCCACGCAATTGGACGGGGAATGGCGGCACATGGGCGCCCTTGAGCCGGGACAGGAGTTTCTCGATGCCTACCGCTACCAGCTTGCCACCATGGCCTACGCCACCGGTGCGGCCCATTACCACCGCGTACCGGCCATGAGAAGCGTATTCAAACCGCTCCTGCGCGCTCTCATCCACAAGATGCTCCGCCGTGAGGCCTGGGGGTACTGGTTCAACACCTCGCTGGGCGGGAACAGGACGAATCCGGACCAGAAGGAGTATCGGAAGCCGTGGAGCGACCCCGTGGTTAGAGAGAATATAATGTATAGCGGCCATTTGCTCTTGATGACGAGTCTGTACGCCATGCTGTTTGACGACGATGAGTTTGAGAAGCCGGGCTCCATCGCATTCCACTGGGACCCCCTCTTTTTCGGGTTCGGGTCGGAGGTGTACGAGTATGACAACCGCAGCCTCCAGAAGGTAATTCTCGCAGATATGGAGCGGAACGGATGGCTTGGAGTGTGCTGCGAACCCAACGTGGTATTCGTGGTCTGTAATCAATTCCCGGTACGTGGCTACTGCTTGCTCGAGCTGGTCGACCTGCAGAGGTGACTAATAACAGGATTCCGCAGCTGGTTGGTATGCGCTACAACGACTCACGAGACGGCACCGATATCGTAAATGAAACCCTAGAGAAGTATAAAGCCGCCTGGGAGCGCAAGAACATGAACGGGCCCAACGGGCTGTTGTATGACTGGTGGTTCGTCCAACAAGACATGCTCCTCCCTGCCAGCGATATAGGATTTGGGGCTTGGTAAGGAAGCATCTGGACTCGTCACCGACAGAAATATGGGTCTGACTTCATAATAGGGCCGGCGCATTCATGAATTCGTGGAACCCGAACGCCGTGAGGGAGCAGTATGACACCCAGGCTCTAGGCTTCATTACTAAGATCGAGGGGAAAATTCGTTTGAACCAACCTGAGGTGGGCAACGTCTTTCGCAAGCTAGTTCATGAGGAGAAGGCGGATCCTCACAAGGCATCCACTCTATCTAAGGCGACAGAGATTGTGAATGCCCTCCCGAAGAACGCCTTTCCCTACACGAAGCCTATCATGGGATACGTCCTTATGTGGCTCTCGGAGCTGGGTAAGAGGGCAGAGCTAGACGCGCTCCTTACGGAGGCGGATGAAGTAATGAAGCCTACCTGGGAGGACGGAGGCCTGTTCTATCCCAGGAACGACCAGAAGACTGACGAGAACGGCCGGTGGTGCCTTATGGACCCGTTTACCGGCAATTCCGCCGTGGGATATGCAAGGCTCAATGTAGAAGACGGCCAAAAGAAGATGTGGGAACATCCCTGGACCAAGCAGGAACTTGCCTCGCGCCCTTGGGTTGATGGCATCAGCCTGGCTCAGGGCGTTGATTGTCTTCGTGCGGTCTGGGATGACAAACATCAAGCTCTAATTGTGACGCTGAGAACCTGGAATGGAGTTGAGGTAGCCATCGCACCAGTGGCTAGGAATCTCCCTTCAGGCTCGTGGGCAGCCTATATCAATGGTGAGCTGTCGAGTTGCAGCGAGGCCGTTGGGGGCAGCTTGGAGGTTCCATTGACAGTCACCGGCAAGGATACTGACGTGGTAATCGTCAAGATTGACTCATAGGAGATCACGTTGCGTCAAGATCTGGGGATGAGGCTCCTTTTGATTGAATGATAATGATGATGATGCAGTCCATCCTATGTTTTCGCCATGACGAAGCCGTTTCCTCTTGTATGCCCGGGGCGGTCCTAGCGAGGGAGAGGAGTAGAAGGGAGATGAACAAGGTATAGGTTTAAAGCTGCCTAATCAACGTCTCTGAAAGCAGAATATCACGAAGATAACGACAGGCTAGAGAAAAAGGAAATTCGTACCCACCGTCGTTTGTCACATACTCTTGTCTCAACTTCCCCAGCCTTCTACGCTATGCCAACCGGGATCATGAGCATCTACGCGATCTTCTCTTAGTCGCACACCCTTGTCTCACATGCCGAGAACTTGGCGCTCTCGCTCTCTCAAAAAAGCACATCTAATGTGCCCTATAATCACCTCCCCAGCGACTTTCTAAACGATAGTAGTGATGTAGTCAAGCTTTGCCGGAATTGCCTAAGGTTCTTCCAGCCACATTCCGGCGGCGCTACCGTTCACAGACAGGTCTGTAACCTGCATCTCTGCGGTGTTGTACTTCTTCGCAAGGTCGGGCTCAAGGTCCGCGAGTGGCAGCGTGAGCCCTTTCGTGTACGGCGCTCCGAAGTAATTCGCCCCTTGGTGAATCTGGTAATGCTTTTCGCTCCTGGCCCGGAGCGACTCATCGTCAGGTTCTTGAGGGTCCGGATCGATGCCCGGAAAGCCACCGCTGTTCGTCCCCTTGAGCTGGACACGAACGCCCTGTACGCTCTCGCGGCTGGGGTCTCTGTCGGCAAAGTTGTGTGGCACAAACATGACACTGGATGCGCTCGTGTGCATCAACGTGTTCGGCAAATCGCCCGAGTGTGGCAGGTGGTGGCTGCCGACATTCACATAGAGGACTAGATCGCCATCGTAGTCCGCATCAGCGGTCCCGTGCCCCAGGCTTTCACCATTGGCAATCGCAGCAAAGTCGACGAGCGGCGACCCGGGGACGAGCCAGTTCATCGGATCCGCGCCGCGAGGCTCAGTGTCCTTTTGGCGGACGACCCAGACATCCTTCTCTGCCCACCTTGCGCTGCTGCCCAATGCAGTCGAGTTGAGGATCGTAAGGTGGGGAGTGTTGCCCATCCCAGTGCCCGAGACGACCCTGTAGCCCTTCCGCTGGCCCCAGGAGTTGGTAGCGTCGGAAGAGTACACGATATAAAACTCGCCCGAGTTGCGTGGCCAGTCCAGCCCTGTCTCGACGTCCACTGGATACTCCTTGAGATGCATCGTATTGCGCTGTTTATTTTGCGGTTGGTCCCAATTGTAGCTCACGGTCGTAGGCTCGACGGCAATCCGGACCAGGTCGTTTGAC
This sequence comes from Thozetella sp. PMI_491, assembly GCA_021432635.1. Lineage (NCBI taxonomy): Eukaryota > Fungi > Ascomycota > Sordariomycetes > Chaetosphaeriales > Chaetosphaeriaceae > Thozetella > Thozetella sp. PMI_491. Next base: position 535,229 of record MU270020.1, read on the forward strand.
GTGCCCGCCACGTCGAGATCAGCCTTGAAGCTGATGACGTGGTCGTGCAGCGAGCTGGACAAGGCCTCGTGGATACGATGTCCATACTCGTTTTCGGTCTTGTCGGTATGGTTGGCATAGAATGCGGCATATATGTAACCCGAAGCTCTGACCTGCTCCACCATCAGAAAAGAACAAGTCTAGAGATGTGTGCCGTTCACATACCTTGACCTCGATGGTACCGTCGAGGTAGAAGATGTAGTCGACGGTGTAGTCATAATTTCCAACAGTGCTCACGGAGCGAAGCGTCAAGAATGTGTTTTTCGACACCGTGACGGAGAACTGCGCCGAGTGCCGGGACAGGAGAGACTCGGATGTGAATTCAAAAAGGCAGATATTATTTGGCCGCTTCTCTGTCTGGCCAAGGCGATGCACCTCAGAGCTTATGAAGTCGGCATACGCTGGGCAGTCATAACCAGGAACGAGTTCGAAGGCGTTCACACCCATGCCGAAGAAGGCATCGAGAAACTGCTGACCACCAGCCATTGGGTCGTCGCCAGCGTAGTGGGCAAGGGCTTCTTGCAGACTCAGCTCGTACATGACGCTCTCGCCCTTGAAGCGGACATCATGAATGCTGATGCCAGTCGCCTGCGTCGAAGCGAAGTAGAACTCGAACCCAAACCAGGAGACGTACTTCTCTTCCCGGTCGAGCTTGTATCGCGGCCCATAAGGCTGCACAGTAATTGGCGGAGGCAGCTCACGTCCATCTGGGTCAGAATCAAAATCTTCGGTGTCGGTCCAGGGCCCGTCGAGGTTAGGTGGCGTCCTGCGGAATGAGGAGCTTTTGATGGCGACGCGGAAGTCTTCCACGCTGTCGTACAAGACGCCGTTGTAGTACCAGTTGGATACCGACCATTGGTCAGCTGATCCGGTGGCGTTGATTTTGTAATAGATTCCTTGTGGGAGCAAGGTGCGGCCTGAGCTCCCCATCCCTGGGCGGAACAGCTGCGTCCATATGCTTACGCCGCCCTCGGATGTTCTATCCATCCTCCCGAGGGCAGTCAGAGAGTTGATGCTTCCCGGGTGGTCTCTGTCTACTTTGGCGCCCAGGAGCTCCGTGGTAATATCCGAGATACTCTCTAATAATGAGAGGCCAAACTCTTGGTAAGCAACAAAATCCATCATCGTGGCCTTGACGTAGTTGCGGCCGGAGCTGTAGGGGAAGACAAGAGGAGTCACCTGGGTCGCGACCGAGACAGGAAGCGGCCCGACGGTGTAGTAGCTCATCCGCGACTCGCCTTCGACTGTGTGCGCGAGAGAAACTTTGGCATAGCGGCCTGGTTCGGCCTGGTCGCGGTGCAAATAAGATGTGGCATCCGTTTTGTTAGGCCTAAGCAGCTCAACGGTGTATATGTAGTTGTCCGCTGTGCTCGCCGGGTTTTTTGTTAAGTTGAGGTCGGCCCATTCCTTCAGCAAGAACCCGTAGATCTCGGATGCATCGTGCTGGTCGAGATCGGCCCAAAGGTTCCGTCTCGGGGCCTTAAAGCTGCTCTTCCGTCCGTTCTGGGCCGGGCGACTCAGCTTAAGGGGGTTCTGCCCGCCATTTGAGCCAGAAATGAATGTCCACAGGCTTAGCAGAGCCACGAAGACAATTGCGAACAGGGCCAATGCGGCAGGCCGTCTACTGCGTTCCATGGTCACGTATACCTTAGGTTTCCCGTCACATATGGGTGAAGATGGTGGAGAAAGGAAAGTGAGGTAGAGAGTCGTTATCTGGAGATGATAAGCTCGTAACTGCCGCCGGATTGGGGGCACGACTATCGAGATACGAAACCCCCGTATTCTGACCCCCCCCCCCCGCGCGTCGTATTCTGACACCCTCTAGCCACAACCGGCTAGGCACGAGTTCCGTGCCATACAACAAACTCAACCCACTCACCGCGGTAATCAGACACCTTTCTCGCAGCAGCCACTATTTTACGACTACAACTTACAATAACTAAGCGTCCCATCACTGACCCTAATCCTAAACTCTAATCATAACCCGTAACCCTTTGATTAGTCTTGATTCGGGGGTTACGGGTTAGGGTTAGAGGTTAGGGGTAGGGAGTTTAGGATTAGGGTCAGTGATGGAATGCTTTTGTAAGACTGAGCCGGTTGTAGCTCGAGGGGGTCAGAATACGGTGCGCGAGGGGTCAGAATATGGGGATTCTCGGGATAAGACGCGGCCGAGCATCGGAGTATGCGGGATGACCCGACTCCGACAAGCCCCGCCCCAGACGGGTCTTGCTTAGCCAAGGTAGGAAGGCGAGTTGCCAAGCTGCTTCGCAGAATGGTAGAAAACCCTCCAGGTTAGTAGGGCATGCAGCGCGGGATAGAGGTAGGTGTGTCAGTATTACCCAGAAGCTAAGAGGGCCTAACTGTGCCGCGGCATTTATATATATATATATATATTAATATAGATATAGTTGTATTCTCCAAGTCGAAGAATTTCTATTATGAATAGTTCTTTGTTCTACAATTACCTAACTGCTTAAACGATAGGCAACTGGCTAGCTGTTTAGAGCCCCGCAACGACCGGGTTCTTGTACACTTGCAGCCGGCGACCACTACCGCAGGACTGAGCCTTGTTGCCCTTGCAGCTCATATTGCATTCACTCGGGTCCAGGAGCTTGGCGCTAGTACTAGCCACTGAATTTCCACAGTAGCCTGTAGACACCGAATAGTCAGCGGCGGCTCACTACCAAACGAAGAGGGGCAAGGAAGAAGGAAGAAAGAGGGTCAGGATGACGTACACTCTCGGCCATACTCTGTTCCAAAGTACGCGAATTTGCTGCATGTAGACGCGCAGAGCTCCAGCGTCATCGTGTCGGCCATGAGAACTTTACCTGTTAGGCCGCGTGCCGTAGGCAAGTCGGTATAACATCCCTGGAGCTCCCAAGAGCCAACTGATTGTGGGAGTTGCGGCACTACCGGGAGCGAAACTGATGCTGACGCGTTGTATACATTAAGCGCCAGACTACCACCGCAAAACTCGTAGGCATTGTCTATGTGACCAGAGAGTGGTTAGCCAAATGAAAAGAAGTTAGAACAGGGCGGGTATGGACTAACCGATGCAAACCCGGTTGCATCGAGAACTATCCAGCAGACCGACTCCCGCTGCAGTCAAACTATTCCCACACCAGCATTCATTTCCATAGTATTCGAGTCCGGCAAACCGGTAGAGTCCATAGCATGCTTCGATGCAGCTTGCTACTGTCTTTTCTTTCGTGGTGACTAGGTTGGGAAGCGCTCGCCCAGTGTTAGCTTCCGAGTAGCAGCCGATGCTGTCATAGCCAAGCGTTCCGGGGTTAGTGGTCGGGCCGGGAGTTGATGTGACTCGCGATGAGCTTGTCAACGAAGTGGTTGAAGGTTTATCTGACGAGGTAGAAGTGACAGGAGTTGGCTGTGAGGTCCTCGTCGACGCTAATGATCGGGATGTGGAGGCGGAGCCGAGGATGTCCGAAGACATAAAAGGGGTCAAAGTACTCCTGGATTCAACAGCTTCCGTACTACTCGTTGAACTCGAGTCGCTCGCCACAGTGGAGCTTGTAGAGGAAACGGTGCTGCTCTGGGAAGTTGACGAAGGAGACACAGTCTGGATGGCTGAAGGTATGACATCTGAGGAGGTGAGTGTCAAAATGGACGTGGAAATGAGCGTGGCGGTGGAAGAGAAGGAGGATGCCGGGAGGGCAGCTTCTTCGGAATAAGATGAAGCGGACACAGCGCTTGATGTCGAAGAAACAGATGCCTGGCTGGTAGATGCCGTCTCGCTAAAAGATACCCCGATACTAAGAGATGTAGTGAGGCTTTCTAAACCGCTAGGTTCGACTTTGCTGGAGGCTGAATCGGAAGCGGACGTTGTCAAGGAATTTGTTGAAGAGGTCATCGAAGACGTTGTTAAGGACGTTGTCGATAAGAGGACAGAAGAGCTGGGTTCGAGAGACGATACCAGTGTCGACGAAAGTTTTGAAGTCGAAGTGCTAGAATCCAAATAGACCATCCTCGCACCCCAGATACCAGAATTCGAATTGGGCTTCCCAACAGAGCTCTTCAGATAACAGGGGGCCTTGGGGTGCGGGTGCCATGAAAAGGCAACGCATTTATCAGTCGATGAGCAGGATTCGGCACACTCAATATAGCTGCTCGCGTAGGTCATAGACAAGTCTCCGGCATTATGGTCGATGTAGCATTCCAGGAGGAAGTTCTTTCCACTCTGCGACGTGTAGATTGTATCATTGTGTGTTGGGCACGTTAAAACAATAGTGCTTGATGCAGTGGTCGCAGTCGTAGTGATCGTCGTGCTCGTCAGGCTGAACGAGGTGCTATCTGACGAGCTCCCAGAAGATAAACTAATCGAGGACACCACAGTAGAGGATGAAGACAGGGACAAGGTGGAAGAAGGTAGTGATGTCTCCGATGATGTGAGTGCCGAAGAGAATCGTGTTGTAGAAGATGTCTCTGGCGAGGATGTTCCTGATTCTAATACAGAAGCGGAGATGGAAGAGGATGTTAAGGTATTGAATAAACTCAAGGAAGTCGACAATGTAGAAGATGTGTAAGATTGTGATGGGGCGGATGAAGTTGTGGCCACGGAGCTTGTCGAGGACGTCGAAGATACCCGCTCCGCTGAAGGCGCCGAGGATGGAGACACCGCTTCAGATGAAGAAATCGATGATGAAATTGAGATCGACGATGAAGTTATGGATGAGGAAGAAGCTGAAGAAGTTGAAGATGAGGATGTCAAAGATGAGGACGATTTTGAAGACGAGGATGAGGTAACAGAGGATGAAGTTAGTGTCAACAAGATGGCACTCGACGGAGATGTGCTTGCCGAGGATAAGGATGAAGATGGCAATATTCCGTTCTCCAGGCTAAAGAGAGATATGTAGCTCCCACCCGCCTTGGTGACTGCGCCGTTTCCACCGCAGCTCTGATCAGCGTCGCCTGAGCACACATAGTTGCAGTTCGCTTCATCAACCTGGAGCGCCGGCTTCGTCTTGCCACCCCAACACTCCAAGCGGTACTGCATACCACAGTACTTGTACCCCGCAGCGGCACATCTCGCCAGACAGGACGCCGCCGTGTTCAAAGTCCCAGAGTATAACGACTTGTCAAGCTGGCGGCCGGGATTGTACTCCTTGTGGCAGCCTGCATACCGGTATGCGCCTTGCCCGCTGGAGAGCAAAGGTGGCGCTTGTTCTGCTACCGCATTGCACTGAAATTGGATGAAGTGTTTGCCAAAGTTGAGCCCGTTGGTATTCATCGTCCACACCACGCTCCGTGAGTATGAATCTGTATTCCAGCTTCTCTTTGGAGGGGAGCAATACATGTTTGCCGTCGCGCTCTCGCCGGCAGCGAGCAATGTGCCTTCCGCTAGGTCCACGAGGTTTGCGGCGCCGAGAATGTTGCCGTCCACGGCGAGCGGAGGCTTTGACACGGTGAGCTCCAGCGGGACCGCGCCGGCGGGCGCTATATTAGTGACTCGGAATTTGAGGTTTAGCGTGCGGCCCTGAAGGACGTCTCCGAACGAGTAGCCCACAGCCGGATCGTAGGGGAGCCAACCCGCTCCATCGGTAGTCTGAAATTCGAGCTTCGCTATGGGGGCTGGGCCAGCAGATGCCGAGACAAGTAGGGTTTGCTGGCCGGCGGAAGACTCCATGATAATATAAAGGCTGTAGGATCCCACGGCTGTAGGCCTGAAAGTTATATCAACAGCAACCTGCGATCTCGCGGTGATTGACATGGGAATGCCCGAGATGGTGAAAGGCGCAACCTCATTAGCCGCGACGAAAGGACTGGCGCTGCTACCCAGAGAGCACCGAATCGACGTGATCGTTAAGTTCGCATTACCGTCATTGGACAGAATAGCCGACTGCTTGCTGCCATTACTACCTACGGCGACAGTCCCAAAGTCTATATTACCGGGCATGATAGCGAGCATAGCGCTTGAGCTTTGACCGGCCCCGGTAAGGCGAATGGCAGACTTTGACGCGTACGAGGTGATGTTATTGGTCTGCACAATGACGTTTGCAAAGAGCGCTCCGACTTTTGAGGGCCGGAAAGTAGCGTTGAATGAGACTGTCTGCCCTGACTTGACCACGACTGGAAGGTTCGGGGTGTTCGCGATTGAAAAGCTGGATGAATCGTCGACGCTGATAGTGCTGATTGTTACTTCGGCAAGCGCCTTGCAAGAGATCGCCTGCACTGGCATCGCCTGTCCAACCTCACCGGTTCCGAATGAATAGGATGGTGCGCTGCAGTTCAGCGGCGACTTGGTCGGGGCGCCGAAGCCGTAGAAATATCCAAAGCGGGTCCCCTGGTAGACGATGCCGTCACCGAAGACTGGTCTTGTGAATTTGGTAACGCCTTGGATAGAGAATGACTTGATCATCTTGAGGGTTCCGTTTTGCGGGACGGCATTGTAGACCTTAAGCGTCTGGCCCTGTGTATCACTGGTCCATAAGAGGCCGGTCCCGGGCTGGTCGTTGAGTGTTGTCACGGTACCGTGCCCAACACCGAGGGCATTTGTATTCTTGTCTGGGGCATCTGCGACCTTGACCCACGAGGGTACCCCGTCTGTGCACGTAAACTTGAACACATGAGTGGGATAGCCGATCACTGTAGCATCTTGTCAGCGCGGTCACGGGTGTGCAGAGTCCCATGTGTAAATAGCTTACCGTTGACATAGATGTAGCCTCCCTCCAGTGGGTACACGCCGACACCGGCATACACTACGTTCTCGTTCTTATAAACCTGCAGTACGTTATCGAGTCCCCCAGGACCATTCTTATAGCCTCCCATATCATCCAGGTTGAGCCAGTAAGTCTTTCCGCTCTTCCCGGTGACGACGCCGACGCGGGAGACACTACCACAGGAAAATTGACTGGGAAGCAGCACAAGCGGGCTGGTGCCCAGGTCCTTGTCTGCATTGTCTAGATCCCGCTTCTCGTACGGCATGAAGAAATCGACGAGGTTGAGTGAGCCATCTTCGTTGATCGTCATGTGCACCGCCGCTTCCTCCAGAGACGTTGGGGGGTTCCGGCCCGGTACCGGTGTGTCGGCGAGCTGTGCTGCAAATCCATTCCCAGTAGCATAGAAGATAGATTTTCCATCGGATGCAATACCCCCTCCCGACATCCATAAGCTGGCACCGCGAGTGCTGTTGTTCACGCCCTGGCCCTCCGTCGCGAACCGCTCGACGATCTTGCCCGTCGTCCTGTGGAAGCCGATTACCCAACCGGTATATTCATATTGGACGCAGTGCGACCCAAATCCAATGTAGATGTACTCGCCGACCTGCAAGAGAGCAGGGCGCTGGTGCTGTATACCACCATTAAATGTCCTCACATCGCTGTTCCTCGCTACGATTCCCTCGAGGTTGAGTGGGAAGCCGGGCTTCTCTTCAAGAGTATTGACATCCAGCGCGTGGATGTACCAACGTCCGTCTGGCCGTCCTTGTGGTATATTGATGATCGTCTGATTCTCATAAGTCTTCGCTGTGAGATACAAGGTATCCGTGGTGGGATCGATCACGCCGGTGGAGATTATGCCGATGTGGGGCGATACATCGTAGCAGTTATCAAGATCCTTTTGCAAGAAGGGAATGTGGAGGTTCCGGGATGCAACAATGGCTCCGGTCTTCGCGTTGAGCTTGTAGACGTTGTTTTGTGTCGTCGAAACGTATACGTACTGGATTCCACCCAATGGCGTGTAGACCAGCGGCTGCGCGTAGACCTGCTCCAATTGGTTTCCGTAATTCCCTGGAAGTTTGGTCTGAAATATTCTTGCGAATTGGTCGCTTGCGACGATGGCTGGATCCATATTATGGGTCCTAGTTGGATTGGTTTTAGCAAATTTCCTGCTGCCTCCTTTGTCACCTACTGACAGGACCCAGAGATAGAACGTACGTCTGATACCCGGCACGGGAGTTCTCTCCTCCCCAAGTGATAGTATCCGTCGATGCAAGAGAAGCGGCCGGGCTAACTGCAAATGACAAATGAAGGAACGCTACGGCCGTCACGGCCGCCGTCGCCGAGTAGAGCCTAGACATGATGCCAACAGAGGTTGATGGCTAATGAGTGTGAAGTTGTCTTTGGACATCCATGGGAAAGATGAAAAAAGATGATCGAAAGCAATGGGGGTCTTCTCGGTTTACATGGAGGGTGGTACATCGCGTGGCCGAGAACGAAATATTTCCGGCACCACTTGGCCATGCTATTATCGAGCCACTGGTCTTGGCCACGCCGTAGTGTTGCTCAGCTCTGAATCTACAACCCCCAAGCAAATCGATGAGTTTGCCAGAGGCTGCACAAGAAAGGCGTGTCCCAAAGCGACACCAAAGTGCTCCATTATGCCGGTACCTAGCTGCGATTCTCAGCCCTGGCGCTGCTTGTCCTGCGGGTCATTTCGCACCCCTGAGGTGTCGAGCTTGTTCGACATTTTCGGGTGCTGGGCGTCTAGAACGCCACGTGCGCTGTAGCGGCTGGGCGCTCGGGCAGGAAACGGTGCGATTCGATGGGACACAGACACATTCCGAATGTGGCTTGCTAGCAGAGGACAAGCTTGATTATAGCGTCCCCGGCTCAGCGAGCATAAATTACCTAGGTATGCCGAGTCTGCCGGACATCGGTACTATTGACTATCCATGTTTCGGGTACGAGGAAATACTTGCGATTTTGACGGTCTAGCATAGTTGCTACGATGCGCAATCAATGGGTTTGCTCATTGTTAAAAGTTCACATAGCTACGCTTGCCACGGACTTTGCATTTGGGTTAACTAGTTAAACCACGCAAAGCTATGGGCCCTGGATTGCGGCAAGACGGAAAGGATCTGCGCTGCCGCGTGCCATGGCCCTAAGTCTATTGTGAGTTCTTGGCGAGTGCATGGTAAAGAGTTTAGTGGCAACAACCCCTGATATGGCGTTTCTTGGTAGTTACCGAGAGTTGCCAACCCATGCCAAGTGTGCTAACAAGGACGGCCACAGCAGAGCCGAGCAAAGTCTTTTCCCACCCAAAGATATGAAGGGGAGAGATGCTCAAAGCCTAGTGGGCCTCGATGGAGCCCTGAGATAGGCACTCGTTGCGTAATTTTATTCAAATATGATTGCACTCATGGCCACTTGCCCTTTTCATGTCTTTTGGCAGTTCTTCACATCAGCACTGGGTCACAATGTCACGTAGTAAAGAAGCAAAGGTGGGATGAGGATGTCATCACTTTTTAAACATTAAATATAAATGCTGCCTCGTGCCGATGAGACACAGAAGTATAAATGGTATCCACGTCATGGCCTCAGCCAAGGCCAAATGCCTCTTGTCCCCCTGACCCCAACACCCAAATGCAGTCGCTCAAATCAAGAAAGACCGGTGGCTCAAAGCGCCACGGCGGCAGCAAGGACCGCCACGATGAAGGTGGCCATGGCGCCCAGCTGGAACCGGGTGTTGCTGCCGGCCGTGACGACAGTCGACGGGGTCGTGCCTGTCGTGGGCGAGGTCTTGGAGCCCCCGGGTGAGCTCGACGAGGCGCCGTGGCTGCCGGGACCGCCAGGACCACTAGTCTTGGTCGTGTTGCTCGAGCCATGTGGGCTGGAGGGCTTGGAGGAAGCTGAGCCGGACGGGCTTGATCCGTGGCCACCACCGTGACCGCCGTGATCGCCGTGGTCACCGCCACCGGGGCCACCGCCCTGACCACCGCCCTGACCACCGCCTTGACCACCGCCACCGCCACCACCACCACCACCGTGGCCGCCGTGGCCACCAGTAGGGGTAGGTGTCTCAGTCTCACAGGGCACGGTCTCGGTCTCGGTAATCGTCTCGGTGGTAGTGGTGCCACCTCCGGTGTGAGTGCGCGTCCGGGTGTGAGTCTTGGTGGTGTAAGACTTGGAGTGCGACTTGGACGAGTGGCTCTTGGAGGGTTGGGGGCGCGACGAGTGAGGCACCGATGGGGACGAGTTAGGGCCAGACGAGGTCGACGACCCGGTGGAAGAGGACCCTGATGTGCTGGTGGAGCTGACGGATTCGCTGGAGCTCGCGCTAGACGAGGCGGAAGAGCTCGCGCTGGACGAGGCGGAAGAGCTCGCGCTGGACGAGGCGGAAGAGCTCTCGCTTGAGGAGGCGGAGGAGCTCCCGCTGCTGCTGGCGCTCGTGCTGGATCCAGTCTCACTGGGGATGGAGCTGGTCGAGGAAGTGGTGGACGAGAGCGACGTCTCGCTCGAGCTCGAGGTGGTAGTGGCGATCGTCGAGCTCACGGTGGTGCTAGTGGGCGGCTGGCTCGAGGCACAAGGCGCGCCGCTGCCGGTGGCACAAGCACAGACTGAAGAGGCGCCGTCGATGACAGCCAGGAGCGTGGAAATCGGGCATGCCGTGGCAAGGCATGGGACGAGGATGTTGGTGAGGCTGAGCTGCGTGTCCGGCTGGCATTGGCAGTTGAAGTCCAGGCCACCACAGCCGACGCTTGGGGCGGACTCGAGGAAGCAGAGCTGAGCACAGCTGGGGATGACCGAGAGGGCTAGGTTACTGCAGTCCGCACCACACGTCACGACAGGCGGCTCCGAGGTGGTGGTGCTGGACGCACACGGCGTGGTCGGGCTTGCAGTGACGCAGCCGCAGAGGGCGCTCACGGAATTCAGGACGTCAAGGGCGCCGAGGCCGCAACCATCGACGACGCAGCCGACGGCCGAGTTCTGGATGGCCGCCGAGGAGCTGCACTGGCACTCGTAGTCGGTGTGCGCGCAGCCGACGGCGCTGGCGGCGCTGTCGATGCAGTCGGTGGCGCAGGCAGGAACGGCCGAGGCCGAGGCTGAACACGGCGAGCCGCTGCAGGCCGGGAAGGCCGTGATGGGACCGCTACTCTGGGCAGCGGCAGAGGCGACGAAGCCAAGCCCAAGGGCGAGGACGTCTCGGTGGACGGCAGAGACCTTCATATTGTCGACGGCTGTAACGAGTGCTTAGCGAGTGGAAGCAATGCTCAGAACAAGGCGTGCCCGAACCATGAAGGATGCTCTACACTGGCCGGGGAGGAGCTGCCTCTTTATGAGCGAGGGACTGTATCCCCCTCATGGTTGCATCGGGGTGGCCTCGGGGCTGGGACCGTAGGGGATCCCGGCTTCACATGATGGAAAGGGGGACATCGTCGGCCAGGCTTCTCACCCTCGCACCTTACATCCCCACAGGGAAAACTCGACTAGCTCCATGTCAACCTTGTTGTGGTCTGGCTTGGAGAAAAAAAAAAGAATGCGGAGAGTGTGACAAGGGTGGCAGCTGGGGCCGACTTGCTTGCCTAGATGTAGGTTTGATTGGGTCTCTCCCCGGCCGACACCCCCTTTTCAGATGCACCAGCCGCAAAAGCGCATATACACCAGGCAAAGACGCATGAGACCACAGCACAACCGATATTGCCCTCTGGTCTGGTATGCCCCGATGAGGTTCCGGAGGCTGAGAAATACGAGGATACTGGTCCAACCGATTCTCTCTCGCGAGTGTTCTGAGCAGTGAAGAGTGTCACTGTGCTCTCTAGGGCCCAATGCGTGTTGGTGGGAAGCAGAGACAAGATTTTGAGGGAATAACAGCGCCATGGACGACGCGTAAAAGGAATGGGACGGTGAACGGGATGCCTACTGAGGGACATATGTGGTGCAGTGGATCCCGTCGGGCATCGCCTAGGTGGGACTTTCATATCCGTCGACGGGCGTTGAAATGCATAGTATGTAGTCACAATCCGGGGTCTGGGGCTGGGGTATTGGAAGGATGGACTGTGCTTCGCACGCGCAATTTAAGAAATCAGGGTCTAGGCCTTCGGTCTGGATCCAACGCTTGAATGCCACCGTTACACATTGTCCGACTTCACTGCCAAAGGGAGTCAAGGCAGGTATGTTGCGAAGTAGATGACACTCGAAATCACTTGTCTGCGATACTCCACGCGAAAGCGCACCGGTCTATTCGGTGGTAAATAACATGGCAGGACATGCGGGGGGCTCGCACTTAGAGCTGGTGTGTGGCTGACACGGGACGAACGGATATCACAAGCCTGGACCACGAGCACATGCCTCGGCGTAAGGCACACGCCACTCTCAGGGCCCGGCCACGGCAAGGCGGGGAGAGGCTTGGCTCGAGCGAGCTTATTTCTTCTCGATCGGATCCGGGGTAACACCAGCAGGTTCCGGGGAACTGGCTGGCGAGTCAGGGCCCGGAGTGCTACGGGATGGGGCCATGTAGCCGCTGGGAAGGGCAGGCAAAAGGGCATGGATGTCGTTTAGCGAGGCGCTATCGATTTTGTCGGAGAGTGCAGTCAACTTTGGGAGAGGGGAACAGGGGGGTAACCTGGAGGACCGTTGCATGCGGGGAAGACGGGGCAGAGCACTGTGGGCCACTCACCAGACGAGGAAGGACGCTGCAGGATATTTATTGCACACTCTCCGAGTTGGTTCATTTTGTACTACGTAAGCCCATATTGCCTCGCCTGAAAACAATGAGAGGAGGAATTCTGATGCCCAATTGGTGGCGGCCACGATCCTGCGAGCTCAGGGCAAGATGAACTTGGCACGAATGCTGAGGTGAAGCCTGTCAGATGCAAGGCTAAGGCCAATTGAGAGAGGCACAAGCGTCTATTGCTTCGCTGCCCCTTGTACCATGCTACTCCTTTGCTGAGGCTGGCGGTAGAGGCGTCGCGCCAGGCTAATAATAATACCCCCATGAGAACCACAGGAGCGAAGATCGAGGTGATAGTAAAAATCTAGTGGTCTAATCTGTATCGCAAGTAAACAATGATATTGCTTGCTGTTCTAGATATGACGTTGAAAGCTGGACGGCATCCCTGACGCCCCCACATGAACTGGAGCGAAGCCACGTGCGGGCGCATCGCGCCATGCCGATCTCGCGCCTTCGTCATCCTAGCAGCCAACGACGTCAGTGTCCTGGGTCTCATTTGACGACGACAGTTCCGCCCGGTGCTTCTTCGCTCGCCTCCTATCCTCAGGTGTAGATTCTACCTATCTAAGGCCGCAACCACTCCAAGCACCTTCGCATCGTCGTCACAGCTCGGGGCCAAGTCGCTGACTCGCCGTGGCACTCCGCAATGGCCTCCCCCGCCCCCACCGTCGACCACATCGTCCTCCTGGTTCCCTACCAGGGCCTCAAAGCGCTACCCTCGTGGCTGACCGACGCACTCACCATCCTCCCAGGCGGCCAGCACACCGGCGGGCTCACCGAGAACGCGCTGGTGGTCTTCCCGGACGGCACCTACATCGAGATCATCGCCTTCGTGCCGGGCGCCGACCCCGTGCAGCGCGCCGCACACCGCTGGGGCCTGCTGGCGGAGGGCCAAGTCATTGACTGGGCGCTCTCACTCCTCGAGCCCGAGGGCTCCGAGCGGCTGCCGGAGGCGGCCTTCCCGGCCATCCAGGAGCGCGTGCACAAGGCCGGCGCCGGCTTCCGGTATGCGGACGTGGTGCCCGGCGGGCGCATGCGGCCGGACGGCGTTGAGCTGAAGTGGGCCATTGGTGCGCCTCGGGTGGATGAGAATGCGGGCGCGCCGTCCCTGGCGGCCGGGGAGCTGCCGTTTTGGTGCCTTGACCGCACGGCGCGGGACCTGCGCGTGCCGTATCGGGTCCCCGAGAATGTGAGCCATCCGTCAGGTGCGGTAGGGGTCGCCGGTGTCACAATTGCCGCCAAGGGCAGCGATAAGGTGCAGCGGCTCCGCAAGGTGTATGATGCTATCTGGAGCCCCGATGCGACGTCCACGTCAGACGCCGCCCAGGCTGAGTCAAGCTGGGATCTGCATGTTCCTGTTCCGCAGGGCAAACAATCGCCGAAGCTGGTGATTAGGGAGCTGACGAATGCGGAGATCTCGGCCATCACCATCACCCAACTCCACGACTCGCCAGCCGATGTCTCTATAGAGCTTTCCCTCTTCACTAAAGGGGAGCCAGGGCAGATCAAGGGACATATTGGTAGAGGCATTGCCTTGCGGATAAATCTTGTCGCCATCGAATAATAATGTTTGCATGGAGAAACAAAACCCTTTTTATAGACCCTGACGGCTCCTGGCTCTAACCCGGTGCTCAGTACATTCTTGACTCCCGCCTGTTCATTCGCTCGACTCCAATGTCCCTTTCCTTTAAGCCTAGATCCGAGCCAATTCGCCACCCTTCGCAAGTCCGTTAAGCCCAATGGCCTCATTTGACCGGGCTACAGCAACGCCGAAAGAAATTTACAGGCACACGCCATGCCGGATACATCGTACTCTTAGCATTCATTAGTCACCCCAGAATTTTAGCAAGTCAGGCCAGGGGCCTTCAAAAGTAGAACTGCTGTTGGGGCTGTCCCGGAGGCGGCTGGGCCAAAAAGTCGAACTGCATGGAGTCGACCCCGGTGTTGAAGGGATCCGGAGCTTCTGTAATTTCTGGTTAGCGATGAATCGCTCGTGGCGGTTAGAAAGGTTGACATACCCCAAAAGATTGAATCGTATAGATCCAACGGTGACATGTATGTTGCCGGGTCGAGGGTCGCCATATCCGGTAGCACCGCCCCCGGCTGCATTGCCCCCCCAAAAGCAGCACTATGGGATAGTTAGCATCTGATACTGCGCATGGAGTTGAGTCTCTAGACTTACTTTTGGAAATCTTGGCCTCCGTTGCCATTCTGCAGCTCCGTCATGGCCAAAGCCGCATTCTGGTGTGGGTCGAGCGAACCAGGCATTTGTGGCCGGAACTGGTTGAGAGTCAAAGGTCCCGGGCTAGCCGAGGCGTTCGGGATCATGCCCATGTTCAACGGCGTGCGCGTGCCCGAGCCGGGGAGGCTCGCCTCGCTCTTCAGCGCGGTACCAATGACAGTTCCGTGGTCATAGATGTTCTTGAGCGCCATCAGGGCCCGGGAAAGCGGGCCAGAGAGCTCAATGTCGCGGTCGGACTTCATGATGTGCTGTGGTTGGGGCGAGGTCTGGTCCTTGGCGGCGGTCGCAGACAGCGCCGAGATGAGGTCGCCCTGCAGCTGGCGGACCTCGGGGTCGTTCTTAGTCTCAGTCATGATGCCGAGAAGTACCGCCGAGGAGAGGCCGTGGTAGGTGAAGGCCCACGAGCGTGTCGGGATCACGGAGAGCTGATGCATCGACAAGAACATGCGTACCGTCTCGGTAAGGTTCTCTTTGCACATCTGCAGGAGGACGTTCTTCTCGTCCATCTCTAGTTGGCTATCGCTCCGGTGGAGTGCTGGACGGCAGCATACCGAGATGACAAAGGATGTATGCAGCCGGATGGCGAAGTGCTGCAGGCGGTCAACGGCCGACTTGCACGCTTCTTTGCTGCGCAGCTGCGGAAGGAGCTTCTCCCGAATGTTTTCGACAGCATTGCAGTTCTCGAGGATTCGGGCGTAACTCGCATCGGCGATGGCATCTGGGTTGAGGCGACGCGAGATGATCTCGCACAGGTGATACATGGCTTCAAGGTAAGCCCACCCTTCCGTTTCGGCAACCGGAGACATGGGGATAGGGGCGCACGGGATGTTCGTCATCGAAGGGCTGCGCTGAATCAGCTGTAGTTCTGTGGCAAGCTAGGGATACGTATGAGCAATGCGGGTGGCTTACCGATCGAAGGATAGTGACGTCAAGGTGTCGTGCCAGACACATGTCCACCAGAGCTTTCTCCGTACCATCTCCTTCTTCTGCACAGCAGGGCTTTCGCGACCGTCGAGTGAATGCGGCCGGAAGAGACCGAGAGACTGGGCGAGCCGGCAGGTCAAGCCAAGAAGTGCCCACGACGCCTCAGCTTTCATGTCATTGAGGAGCACAAAGCTAGTCATGAGAAGGGCTTGGATGGAATCGAAGTTCGGCCTGTGACGTGGTTAGTCTGTCTGAAGGATGCTAGAGTGAGGGGCCATTCGTCTATACCTCAGCAAGAAGTTGCCCAGCCTAAGGAAGTGGAAGGATATCTGGATGTACTTCTGGGAGTCTCGTGTCCGGATGTGGTAGGGAGAGTCGTGGTATTGGGAGCCCACGGCAAGCACGGCAAACAGTATAGCAAGCCATGATGCTGAAACGGTCCTCTTTGGCCTGTTCGAAGCGCCAGCGTTCTTTGCTCGTTCCTCCAAGTACACCATCAGCTTCGACTCCAAATCATCGATATCGATGACGAAGCCCCAGAATGTCTGCGGTATCTCCTTGTACGTGCGGAAGAGCCTGGTTCTTGTGAGCTACAACAAATTCCTGCATGGAGAGGAACTGGTATTGGCGGCACATACTTCATGACTTCACGATCCGATGGAAGCTCGGACGAGATGTCAGCCGTGAGCTTGTCTAGGTGCCGAGAAGACATCAGCGGAAACGGAGCCGTGTTGTCGAGCCCAAGGATGGACCGCATATCGGACCGGATATTGTCGACGCCATCCAGTGGGGAGTCGCTGGACGATACGCCGGTCTGCTCCCGTAGGATAGCAGGTATGCTGTTATGGCCTAGATACCTCGAGGCGTCTGCCGTCTCTGGCTCTAGAGGGGTATTAGATGTCTCGTCAGGCTAGAAGGGCAGCCAGACATGTCAACGTACCGTATGACCGAATAGTTTCCCGAGCTTCGTCGCTCGTGTCACGCGACTCCTGTCCGCTGGGAGAGTGCGGCCGCTTCTTGCTCGCACTGCTCTCAGACCCAATGGACGACTTGCCTGTGGCAGAGCGATTGGGCTTGTACGAGCAGAGCTGCGGGTGTTCCCTCTTTACGCAGTTCTCGCAGGGGCTCTTGTTGTCACACTTGTTACCTGATCAGCAACGGCGCCTTAATAATGATGAAAATAACAAGGCGATGGACAGGAGAGAGCGTCGTACCTTGACCTTGCGTTGGCGGCATGGCCAGCAAGCGGTGCCTACGAATGGTGTGAGCCAATGCCTTGCCTGCAGCTAAGCACAAAACCCGACGGCCCCCTTCCCCCCGGACTGGACCACAGCAGACACCGAAGGGAGCTGCAGCTCCAGCAACCTAGCTAGGCGCGACCAGGTGCAGGTGAGGGCAAGATCAGCGACACGAGGGACCCACGTACCATAGCGCACCTTGCGGTGGGAGTGGATGATTCGATTGGCCTCCTCGGGGGTGAGGTCCTCCAAGCTGGGACTCTCCTGGGTGTCGGACATGTCGGAGGAACGGCCCCGGCGCTGGGGCAAGCTCGCGGCGCTGGGTACGGGGAACGCGCACACACCCGACGCGGGTGGGGCCACGGCGAGGGAAAAGGCGGCGAGGTGCGGCTCGAGACCTTCGACGCACCAGGCAGCGGTGCAATTCAGGCCCTGCACGGGGTCTGGACAGGCACTCTGCGGTTGCCAGGTCGGCTGGGTATGATGCGAAAATGGTGGCTCAATACCGATGGATATCCGAGATGGACCCCTCTTTTGGAGAGAAGACGCCGAGAAGAAGTTGGGGACGGGAGCTTCGGAGGGGCCCGGCGTTTGTTCCAGGGACGGCCAGTGCGCAGACCACGTGCCTACTACGCTAGCCACTTCGGGAAAGCCAAGGCTTGGCGTGGCTGGAGACGACTCTGACGAGCTTGACGGGCTGGCGCCTGAGGTGGGTCGCTCGGTCCAGGCGACTGCCATTGGACTGGTCTGGGGGGGTGAGGGGGAGGGGCAAGGGAGTAGGCAATTTGGTGGATCGATGGGTTTGGAGACGACCCTAGTGTAGATAGAAATCGAGCTGAGGAACCCCAAAATGGCGGGAGAAGGTCAGATCGATGGAACAGCCGCCTATAGTCTAGATCGAGGTCTCGGGGACCAGCAACAACTTTATCACGCGCAGCAGCCAGCATCACCAGAAGGACGGCGGTCCTCACCGCAGGGTGGGGGGCAATTCGGCACTGGCCAGAGCTAAGCACCCTGATGCTCAATGCCATGTCGTCATGCTGCATTCAGGCGCAAGCCGTGGGACCCGAAACCTGGATGTAAGAATCCCATGTTAGAACATGGGCCGATATCGACTGGATCCGAAAATACGGGAGACGGCGAATTTCGCGCGTCTGGCCTCAGCAGGTATGGAGCCTCATGGGTGGGCTGTTACTAAGAGCCATTCAACCTTCCACCACAACTGCCACCAAACGTAGCGTGCGGCTGTCTGTTAGCAAACGATGCCAGGCAACAGCGCAAACCTCTAACAGTGGGGACCAAGGAGCCTTCCTTCGGGAGGGCCCTCACGTTCACTGGCCAATGCTTGCGCCAGCGGGGCTCTCCCCGTTTTTACTGGTTTCCTGGCGGTGGCGGCGGGAGCGACCGCCGCCAAACTCGCCTGCCGCCTCAAATCCCAATTCCCAGGGGTTGGAGAGCCTCAGCTCCGCCATTTGTGACAATTGTCGCGTTTGGGCAGCCCTGCCTACAACTCGTTCTCTTCTCCTCCCTCCACTCAACTGATGTTCAAATGAACTAGCTTTCTCTCAAGCGATCTTCACTCGGCCCCCGAGAGGCAAGATTTCCATGTTTGGCTTTCATCTTCGTGTCCAAGGCCCTTTATTTTCGATCCCGTATCCTGCTTGCCGCGCGATTGGTGGAGACACCGGTTCCAGCCCCGCGACTTGAGCGACTTCCCACTTCCTAGTATAATCTATCGCCAGTAGAGGGTTATTGCTAGGGACTGGGCAAGCAGGGACAGGGCACCTAGCTGCAACAAGCTGAGGACCCAGTGGCATTGCGTCGACGCACGTTGTCCTCCGCCAACCCAAGATAAACCCAAGGTGGCACTGCGGCTTACTCACTCCCTTGCCCGGCCGCCACTAGGGTGGTGAATTTCGGTCACCGCTTGCTCCTGAACATTGGTTCCGACTAGATTTGCGAATCGGCCTCGGTAAGAAGGGTTCCACATTTTGGCGTGTGGTGGAACGCCAGGACCAGAAGAAGTTCCGTGACTGGCTGCTCGCATCAATCTGAGGCCTATCTGCTGCGACCGCCAGTTCCGATCTGCTCCTTGCCTCTCTTCGCCCTTGTGGACGGTTCCACTTGTCAGTCGGCCGTGCATAACCTCGTCGGCGCCCGCTGGATGGCGTACGCCGTTACGTCACTGATAGCGGCTCACGAACCGACGGGAAGCTAAGGTCCCTTGGCATGGCCGCTGCCGTTTCGGCCCCGACTACACCAAGGAAGCCAAAGGACGACCCTGTCGCGGCTATCATCCAGACCTTCAACACCGATTACGGCCTCGGGGCCGACATTCCAGACCCATCTGAGAGCCCAGTCCATCGAAAGCAACATGCTGCCAGGAGCAAGCAGTTTTCCCGCTGTGACCAAATCTGGCGGGGAATGCGCTTCCTCTACTACCGCCACGAGGGAAGTCTCGAGGCCGTCAGCCGTGCCTTCTTCTTCGAGTCTAAGCTCATCAGCCGGAGCTGGACGGGCGCTGTTGGCCATGATGGTCTCATCTCCGGCGAGTTTCCGGTCGCCAAGAACCCAGAGCAGCAGGCCGAGCTGCAAGAGCTACTTGTTGACATCCTAACTCGGACCAAGAGCTCTGTAGAGGCACAGCATCTCCACAGAGAGACCCCTACTATGATTGCCAGAAAGCCGCCTCGTCATGAGGACCCATATCCCAGAGGAGAACCGGCCGACACGAATCCCCATTCCCCAGCCGGGGCGAAAAGACCCTCTCTCGAGGCCGAAGAGATATCCCCCAAGAGGAGCAAGGGCCTGGTTACAACCCCCAATCTGGGCAGTTCCAAGAATCATGCCATCGGCGCGCTAGACACTGTGATGTCACGGCAAAAGTCGTCTTTCAAGGTAAACCAGCCTGTTTCTGTCGCCGGGGACACCTCTTTCTCCACAAGCTTTACCAAGGCATATTCGGCCAGCACAAGCCGGAGGTCCTTTGCCCCTACTGTCTTTAGCCACCCGGAAACTGTCACAAATACCCAGACCACGGTTGAGATCAGCAGCCAGGAGAGGAAGGAGGTCCTCGAGCAGTTCCAAAGCTCAGACGACTTTCCGGCATCTTCGGGCGAGTTGTTGGCCTTGCGGGAGTCCTTCGCCCGCCACGGAGAACCCGGGATCGACGCGGCCTACCCACCCTCGCATCTTAGACTCTCGGACCATGCGCTCAATCAGCAGTTGGACGACGTGCCATACCCCTCTGTCGAAGGGGCCGAGCCAGTCTCGCCTATTCCTGCCGAAATCTCCAGACCTTCAGATCTCCAGCCGCACCTTCCGGTAGAGGACCTCGAGCCTCCAAGCTCTCTTCCAGGCCGCCTCGAGCACATATGGCGTAAGTGGCCACGACAATGTCTATTTTTTGTGCCCATTTTATGATGCTAATAGCTCCATAGCCCAGTTCCCTAAGGGACTTCGTGACGCCCCCATCGCCGTAGTGTGGGAGGTCACACGCATCTGCCTCCATTGCGATATCGATCTTGCCCATACGAAGATACAATACGACCCGCGGTGGGCCTCACAAGACTTTGCCGACTTGTGGAAAGGCCTCCGCCGCCTAGATGTTTTTCAAGGAAAGTCTTTCCCGGAGCGGCCAACTGCAGAGGCCTGGCAAGCTGCCCTGGGAAGCTTTACGAGCAGGGGCAACGCTGTTTTCCTGTCGCTAGCTTTAGATTACAATTACGAGGCGGATGGCCCTCTGTTTCACGTTCGCATGCAGCCCGTACGGCTCGCGCAGAGCTATCGCCTGGCTCGCCGGTTCGGCTCGGACCGCTTTCTCGATGTTCTCATGCCTTCCCCCTGCAGCGCACGCAACATCCCCAAGGCGATGAAGAAGGATGGTGCGGCAAACGAAGTCATCAAATGGCTCACGGAGAAGCCACACCACTTCGTCGGCCGCAGGTGGATGCCTTTCTTCGTCAGAGATGCCGGGTACAGACGTCAGCCCGTCGAGTTTCGACTTGGGGGGGAGAATGACACGTTGGTTTATAAAGACCGCGTCACTTTCTTTGCAGAATCAGGCCCAGGCTTCCAGCCTCTGCCTCGTGGGAGCAACTACCCGCTCTCTACCGAAGTTCATCGCCGAAGATCCGAGTTCAAGGTTGAAGCCATGCTTAAGTGGCTGCTCCAACCTGAAGCGAACTCAGAGCAGGCCCATCTGAAGCTGTTCACTCGGATTCAGCTAGGTAAGTTTTTGACATATCCCCACCCCAGACCACGGCCCCACTAAGACGTTACTGTAGGGCTGAGCAATACGTACCCCGTGTTTGTATTTGAGCCAGACCAAATACGCCACCAGGCCGATGACCTCAAGTCACCCGCAGGCAACGTCATGAACGACGGTATAGGCCTAATGTCGCGCGCTGTAGCGCGTAGGGTGCGCGATGAGCTCGGTCTACCGGACATTCCTTCCGCTGTTCAAGGACGTCTTGGCTCAGCAAAGGGAATGTGGCTGCTAGACGTCAACGATACTGGAGACGATTACTGGATCGAGATTTATCCATCGCAGCGCAAATGGAGGTGCGATTTTGTGGACGAGCACCATCGGACATTCGAGATCCGAAGCCATGCCCACGAGCTGAGAACGGCTGCGCTCAATCTCCAATTCCTCCCTGTGTTAGAAGATCGAGCCAGTGACAAGGCTGGCATCCGCCAGATCCTTGGAGACATGCTAACCAAAGATCTCGAAGATGAGTTTGACGAACACAAGTCAGCAATGCAACGGCCGATTGAGTTTCGCTCCTGGTCGCATAACGGCTTCTCTATGCGCGCCAGCCGCCTTTACCACGGCCACGTGCCGTTCCTGGGGGGACTTCCCGTCAGCAAAGAGGAAACCCTCAGCTTCCTTCTCGACAGTGGGTTTGACCCCACCCAGCAGAAATACCTCCAGGAGATCGCATGGCAGGTTCAGAAGCAGAAATGCGACCTCCTTAAGACAAAGCTGAAGATCAAGGTGGGTCGTTCGGCATACGCCTACATGGTGGTAGATTTCTGGGGCATTCTAGAGGAAGGCGAAGTGCACTTCGCGTTTTCGTCCAAGTTTGGCGATGATGATTCCTCCGACATCCTGCTGCACGACATGGACGTCCTCGTGGCCCGGTCGCCCGCGCACTATCCAAGCGATATCCAGCGTGTACGAGCCGTGTTTAAGACGGAGCTCCGTGCCCTGAAAGACGTTATCGTCTTCTCGAGCAAAGGAAACACCGCGTTAGCGGATAGTCTGTCGGGAGGTGACTACGATGGCGACCAAGCCTGGGTATGCTGGGACCCTAGGATCGTGGAGGGCTTCGTCAATGCTCCCGTACCTCTGCCAGTCGACCTCAAAAAATACATGAGGAAAGATGAGACAACCTACGGACAGCTGATGCAAGGATTCGGGCGTCAAGCAACGCGGAAGATGATCGAGCGCAGTTTCCAGTTCTCCATGCAGCACAACATGCTCGGCGTATGCACCAACTACAAGGAGCGCTTCTGCTATACCAGGAACTGTGTGAGCGATAACAAGGCTATCTTGCTCAGCACACTTCTCAGCAACCTAGTCGACCAGCTCAAGAACGGCATCTCCTTCGGGCACGAGGACTTTGACCAGCTCATCAGAGAAGAGCTTGGTGCCCCTCTTCGTCTTGGCGACCCGGCCTACAAAGATGATGCGTGGAGGCGCCGAGATGCCCCCAAACACATTGTTGACTACCTCAAATTTAGTATTGCCAAACCGGCAATCGACCGCGAGCTAGCAGCGTATCACAAGGCTATGGAGCAGGTGGACAGCCCCTTAGATGGAGCCCACCGGTGGGACGCTGACCTCTCCACGGTGTACGAGGACTTCAGGGGGATCAAGTCGCAGTCGTGTCAGGTCCTGCTCACAGCGCTGATAGCAAGCATCGGAGAGGTCGAAATGCTATGGAAGAGGAAGATGGCTCGAGAGAAGGAGGACTACGCCGGGCGGATCAAGGAGATCCACGCCGAATGGTGCAAGATCCAACCCAAGACACTCGCGAAGAACGGCGCGAAGATCGATTCCAAGATGGTCCGCCTTCTCGAGCAGCAGTACCTGCCGGACACGGAGATGAGCCACTGGGCGCTTCTGAAGGCTAGCACCGCCTTCAAGCTATACTACAACAAGAGTAACAAGTTTGTGTGGCAGATTGCGGGCCGCCAGTTGGCAATGATCAAAGCGATGATGACCAAGGGAGATGGCGTCCCAGTCCTGGCCATGCCGCTGATGTACGCAGCATTGATGCCGGACAAGCGCTTCGTCAAGCAGTACGTCGCCAAATTAGAGGGCAGCGGGTCCGACTACATGGACGAACTGGAACGCTCGCAGGCCGAGACGGACGGCGCAGACCTGTACCCATGAGCCCTCTAGCTTACTAGATCCTGCGAGGCCCTTGGGCAAGCCAACACGGAAGAGCTGGGAGGAACCAGGAGGCAGATGTGGCTTCGGGACGAGTTACTTCCAGGTCGTCCCGGCGAGTGGCGCTCGGAAGGAAGGCGTCGGGCGGCGGGGCTTCGGGTCGCATAGCAACAGGACTGATGATTTCAGTTGTAGCCGAGCCTGGAAACGGAGTAATACCGAATGGCGGTGTGTTCGGCTTGCCAGGCAAAGATACGATGGTATAGTATCGGACAGAAGATCCTAAGTTCTACGCTGTGTATTATTATTACCCATATAATGGTAGACTCATGTTTGCAGGCGTGTGCCTGTCTTTCTCTTAGCGACTGAGCTGACGCTCAGCCAGGTCCAGCGCAGACGCCAGGATTCGGTGTTGATGACTCGGCGGCCGACTGAAATGCTAATCTGATGACATCTTCAGTAAACCGCCCAGAAAACGAGGAAATGTAGGTAGCGTAAACCTACTATGGAACACCTATGGCCCAATAGCCCATGGATTCTGGGCCTAGGCCTGGACCTGGGTCAGCACAGCTCCCGGGCGGCGCACATCCGTATCTCAATAAATATGCCCTATTCAAGACACAATTACACATCCTCATCTTGAGGTACAACCGGAAGACATACTTGTATAGGTAATATCATGGGTGTGGCACCGTCTAGCCACAGTATTTCTGGGAGTTGCCAAGTCAGACCGCAATATTGGTTCTTCCTTCGCGGCGTCTCTTGACAAGTTCGTCGGGACTTGAGTCGCCCGACATAAAAATGTGCGGGGCGGATGTGGCACTGTGCTCCTTGAGATTGGCCAAGCGGAGGATAGAGGTCGATTTAGGGGCCGAAATGGGTCGCGCAAAGACCGGCAGCAGCCGAATGACCTGGACCATCCGCACCAAGGAGTTTACCCCGCCCCTGGTAACGTCAGAGCTCCCGGAGCCTGAGCGACCCGGCCGATGGGCCAGCGACTAAGTGGAGAGAGCGTTGTAGAGGCTTGAGAGGGTATGTAGCTGACAATTAGCTGCGGCCGCCATACAACTTGGCGAGCTCGCTTTCCTTGCTCTTGTTAGGCGTGCGTCTAGGGACTAGGATTCGTCCGCGGAGTTCGGACGGAGTGCAGAACTCTCTTTCGTTGCTGGCTTACTCGAAGATTCGGAGGGTGGTGCCATGGGTGATTGTTGCGCCGTTTGGGCCTGCACTTGGCCCCATCAGGCACACGGAACACTGAATCACGCCGCGTTTGCAGGGAATAAAAGCGTATTCTAGCTTACGCGCCTGGTAACAACCCGCCACTGGCCAAGGACCCGCCCGTAAAGGCTTGTAAAGGACTGGATACCTAGTTAGACGCTACGGAAGCGAGAGACCGGATAGGCGCACCCCCTGCCCCTTCAAGATCAACGTGCTCGGATCGCCGATACACTACTACGTAATGTCCAGCAGAGGCCGAAGAGCTCGCAATGTAACGGAATTCCCTGTCCTGGCCTGGCAGCGCATGCGGCGCGTCCTCGCACTCGTGCGCGCATAAAGAGCGCCCAAGGCCCGAGAGACAGCTTGAGAGAGCCAGGGAGCACTTGTCCCTAGCTTGACAACAGGACCGCACTGGAACCATGCTGCCGCTCCTCGCCCCTGTGCTTCTGGCTCTCTCGGCCACGGCCTCGGCCTCCCGCGACTGCGATCTCGAGACCGATGTCCTCGTGGTGGGCGGCGGCTCGACCGGCACCTATGCCTCGGTGAAGCTTCACGACCTGGGCAAGACGGTCCTCTTGGTGGAGAAGACCGGCGTGCTCGGCGGCCACGTGAACACCTACACCGACCCTGTGACCGGAAATGTCACCAACGTCGGCGTCCAGAGCTTCCACAACACCAGCACCGCCCGCGCCTACTTCGACCGCCTCGGCGTGGCGCTGGGCCCGGGAAGCTACACCCCCCGCACCACCATCTACCCCGACTGGCGGTTGGGCGAACTCAGTGACTGGCAGCCTCCGAGCCAACAGGCGCAGGGGGTCGCTCTTCAGAACTATCTGGCATTCCTCAAAGCCACCGCGCCAGACCTGGACCTCGGCTGGGACCACCTCGGGTTCCCGGTGCACGAGGACCTCCTCCTTACGTTTGGCGAGGCCGCCGTCAAGTACAACTTCACGGACTGCGTCCACCTGATCAATGCGTACAACCAGCCGGGCTCGGCCACCAACGAGACTGCCGCGTACGCTGCCAAGGTGTTCGGGATCGACCTCACCGAGGCCGTGCTCGCCGGAACCCTCCTTGCCACACACGACGTCGAGGACCTATATCGCGCGGCCACGAAGGTGCTCGGCAAGAGCGTCCTATTCGAGTCAAATCTGACCCACGTTCAGCGATCTCCCGAGGGCGTGCGCGCCATCGTGCAGACTCCGACGGGCCCGAAGACGATCAAGGCTAAGAAGATCCTCAACACCGCCTACCCCCTCCTCAGCAACCTCGAGGGCTGGGATCTATCCGCGAACGAGAGGAACCTCTTCGGCAAGTTCAACGGACACAGCTACTTTGCCGCCGTGCTCAAGACCAAGGCCGCAGGGCAGAACATAAACTCGGACAACATCGGCTCGAGCGATCCGTTCGGCATCCCGACCATGCCAGGCGTGCACGCCCTGTCGGCGACGACGTTCCCCGACACGCACCTGCTCTACTACGGCGCCAACACCATTATTTCTACCGAGGAAGCGCAGGCCAATGTGCGCGCTGACTTCCAGAGGCTGGCGGATAACGGCGTCTTCTTGGACGGCGAGGTCGAGTTCCTGGCGTGGTATGACCACACCCCAACACGGCTCTTCGCGTCGGCCGAGGACGTCCGGGCGGGCTTCTACGAGGACCTCTTTGCGCTACAGGGTGTCAGCAACACGTGGTGGTCGGGTGCGGCGTGGCAGGCCCAGGACTCTTCGCTAATCTGGGAGTTTACAAGCAGGTTGGTGGACAGGATGCTGACGTGAGTTGGCTGGTCTGGGTTAATTATACGGCCATGGAGAGAAGAGCAGCGCGACACGCATATTGTGGCTTCGACAGGGACAATTGTACAGAGCAATTACATATGTTAGCCCAATTGCGTGCACGTGCCGGTGCAAACCGTGAAAAATAATAGATGGCGGCGAGCAAGGGTTCGCTCGTATGTGATCACTTCCTATGTACATCTAAAGTACCAGCAGACGCCAAAAGTCTAACCGTCCTGCAACCCACGCCCCTAGAGTGCCTTTTGTGATTCTGACAGGCCATTGGGCTCCCGGTAGACAAGTGCCGATGGTTGGGGGCCAACCGGCTGCACGGTAACGACTTCCGTAGCGGTCATGTTACCCCCACGAAATGCGTATGTGAATGTCCAGCCCGAAGCTGCGGCGCCATGTCGGCCCCGATTGTCGGTCACGACGATGCCGCTCATAACCTGTGGGTATTTTCGCACCATGCGGCGAACGGCATCCTCGGCAGCTTCCTGGGGGGTGTACCCACGTCGCAGGCTCTCAACCGCCTGGTAGCAGGGCAAGAATCGCATCATGATGTCTCCGTCCCCGGTTGCGCCGCAACCACCGACCTCTCCATCCACATAGGAGCCGCTACCGGCAATGGGGCCGTCTCCAACGCGGCCCGGGATCTTGTGCGACGCGCCATTGGTGGATGTCCCGGCAGCCATAGCGCCCGAAGCATCGATCGCGATCAGCGAGATGGTGTCGTGCGATGTCCTCTGCACGGCCTCCGCAATAGCGGGGACCCCGGGCAGATGAACGACGGGAGGAAGAGGTGAGTAAGGTCCACAGGATTTGGCGGGGTCCGGCGAGACGTTCACTCGGAAGTTGGTCTGGCAGTTTCCGCGCTTCCACTCCTCGCACAGCCGGCGTGACTCGTCAGTGTCGGTGTCCTCCTCGGCGAAACCGTTTTCGACAGCGAAGCGCGTCGCCTGGTCGCCGGCGAGCAGGGTGTGCGCGGTATGCTCCAGCACGCGGCGCGCGACGGCGATGGCGTTGCGGACGCGGCGCAGGGCCGCGACGGCGCCGACGTTCATGGTGGTGCCATCCATAATTAAGGCGTCGAGGGTGGTCTCGCAATTCTCATCGGGGGACCCGCCAAAACCTACGGTGCCATCGCATTGGCTCACCTCGCACGTGGCACAGCCGATCTCGACAGCATCAAGCGCAGAGATCTCAGTGCCGAGCGTGAGGGCGTCGAAGGCGGCGTCTGTCGCCGCGGTGAATGGACCGCCCCATGTGTTTATGACGAACGGGAGCCCCGGAGAATCGGCCGATAGTGCACCGCGCGCGAGGAGGAGAGAAAGAAGCGGCGCGTACCCGCGGCATCGAAGCCGAGCCATGGTGTTGTCGCACCGTGTTCAGTGATGTTTCGCCTGCTTGGACCCAGATTATAGTTCGGGTAGCTTTCAGGACCCATCATGGCTGTCAACCCTAACCCTCGCCTGTTTATCCCTAGACAAGCAACCAGTAGGTTCAGACGATATCTCTCTCTGCATCCTAGGTTTGTATGTAAATTAAAACAACTCCTTTATATAACTAATACGAAGAGGCTTTTACCATCAGGTTTTCCCGCGGGCTTTGCAATCACAAGCTGTTGGGTCATTGTTAATAACGCTGCTCTAGCCGCTGCTCTAGCCGTTCCGAGTAATTTTACTACTTGTAGGATATAATGCCCGTGAGAGGTGCCCATTTTCTGCCAACGAACACTAATCCGGGCTGTTCAAAAATATCCGGTGAATGTTTGGTGGTCAGCAACCGGCGCTATCCGACAACCCGCAGCAGCAACAGAGTATTTCTACCCGGCACCACTCCAAGAACCACTTTATCCATGTAACGACAGCGTTCATATACCACCCTGTTTGCTGCGAGCATTCCTCTTTTACCAAGATTAAAGAATTATCATGACAACCGATACCCTACCCGAGACAATGTTTGCGTGGAGGAAGCATAAGGGGTTGATGGAACCGGTAGAGTGACGTGATGATTCCGAAGAGTGTGGTTTGCTCATGATATCACGTAGGTATGGGAGGAAGTACCAATCCCCGAAGTGTCTCCTACTGGGGTGTTATGCAAGATGATTGCGTCAGGAGGTGAAGCCTTCCACATCCTCATTTGGGGACGTCATGGCACAGCACTAACCTCAGCACAGTCTGTCACAGCGACCACACTCTAGTTACCCTAGAAATGCAGCCTAAGCACTTTCACGATCAATTCACCTTAGTATACCAGTTCCAAATTCCCACGTGGGACAAAGTTGATATTTAACTTGTTAACAGGGCCACGAAGGATGCGGCGAGATCGTGAAAGTCGGAGACCAGGTAACAGAATTTCAAGTCGTAAGTCTGCGAGCCCGTCATCTACCGGACCGGAAACCTGGAGGCTAGAGCGAGTATATAGGGTGACATCGTGGCGATGTATCCAGTTCCCGGCTGTGGAGCTGCGGACTGCACCGAGTGCGCAAGAGACCTGCCCCAGCTATGCCCGAGCGGCCATCACTCCGGGATTGGCCAAGACGGATTCTTTGCGCCGTATGCAGCGGTCGATCAGCGCGCTCTCGTTTTAGTGCCCGACGGCGTCACCCCATCCGTGGCCGCGATTGCGTGTGACGCTGTCACAACAGCATACCATGCCGTGACGACGAGAGGAAAAGTCAACCCGACAGATCTCGTATTCCTCTTCGGTATCGGCGGCCTCGGCTTCAATGGACTCCAGATTCTTCGCCACCTCGGCGCCAGGGTCATCATCTCGGAGATCAACCAGGACCTCCTGGACGCGGCGGAAGCAATGGGAATCCCAAAGGAAGACCTGGCCCCAGCCAAGTCTCTACCGACCGAATTTGTCAAAGAGGCTGGTCTGGAGGAGAAAATCGACGTAGTAATAGACTTCGTCGGAACGCATCAGACCTTCTCCGATGCTCAGCGCATAGGTAAGTGAAGACTGCTTGCGAGTTCAACCTCAGCACCCGTCTGACTTTGACCAGTTCGACACGGCGGCAAGATCATCAGCGTTGGAAGCTTTGACTTAGAGAACACACTGCACATGAAGATCGCTAGCAGAAAGGCCCTTACGTTTGTCTTCTCTTACGGGGGCCAGATTAAGGACTTAAAAGAGGTCCTCGCCCTCATTGCGCAGGGAAAGATCCAGCCGCGGGTCGAGAATGCGATGCTCGAGGACTTCTGGGCGACTGTCAAGGATATGCACGCAGGGAAGCTGAAGTCTCGTATTGCCCTTCTTCACGGATGAAGGTATAGGATAATGTACAATTTCGATTGAGCCTACGTAATGATCAATTAGGTGTTGAGTACGTAACGGCAGGGACAATGATATTAGCCACTAACGGTGACCTTTGAACTTGTATACTACTAGGCCTATAGCTAGACTGAGGTTAGCGCCGTGCCTTGTAGGGCCTCTCCAGTGGGGCTTGTCTCACCTGCTACAAACACGGCTAACCGTAGAGTGGCTATGCTCGAACTTCGGGGGTGAATAACTATCCAACTAAACCTACTACGGTTCTGTCTCACTCTAATTCACGGAGGGCAAGTGGATACTACACAGGCCCTTCTACTAGACCCTCACATTGTAGCCGTGCCTGTACTGGCATTAGGTCCTGATCAAGCATCAATATCTTCTCGAACGGGGTATCTTACTCTACTCTGATGCCCTCAAGAACCAAGATGCCATCATCACTGACATTAGCATTCGTCCGGTATTTCGAACCGAGGATTTCCTCGTCGCTGGTGTTGTCCCCTGTGATTCTTGTTCGTGCCGTCGGGCCGCGGAGCCCAAGCTTCGCAGGGGTGTCCAGAAAGCCCCGGTCGTCACAGCAGTCGGATACTTTCTTGCGCTCGAGAGGTTCCATGTTGGAGCTCCCTTTCTGACCGGCGCTGCCTTGCCCATCACTGCCCTGTCCGTAGTATTTGTATCCCTCGGAGCCGTCTTTGATTCGGAGGAACACGCGTCGGTAGACCGGGCGCAGGACGGGGATACCCATGCACACCATAGTGACGGCAATCTCTGCGGCCGACCAAACTATAAGAGGAAGTGTCGCGGCTACGAGTCTTGGGTTAGACGACAGCCATTTCAGAGGGTGGTATCGAAGAGAGTGTTGAGGTCTTGGGCCACGAACCTGTGTAGTTGTCGGACGTGAATCCCTGAGTCTCGATTGTCCTAAATATCCCGCACGCGCCGGCTCTGGTGGTAAAAACTGTCAGAACATATCTAGCTTTCAGGACAGCCAGGGACCTCCTCACAATATGCCCAGGCTCATGCTCCCCGCAATTGTGAGCTTCTCCCGGCGCTTCATGTTTAACTGCCAAATGAAGTACCACGGGAAAATTGCAAAGAATAAGTCGGCAATAACACACGCAACTATGAGGGTCATCCATTAGTCGTCAGAGACTCATTGGACTTGGTCGAATTGAACTAACCTCCCATCAGGATCGCATAAGGAATGATGTAAGTGATAAAGCAGTGCCCTTGCACCCTGCGGTCGTACAGTGACTCAACTGGCGAGCAGCGGCACCAGAAAACCACAATTGATATGGCTGATGCGACGGCGAGCGCAAAAAAGATTGCGTAAATAGCGATCCGGTGCCCACGCACCATGACGATGCGAAGCAGAAAGAGACCCAGGGACGTCTTTGCCGTGGCCATACCGAATACTGCAAAGCTCTGGCCAACCATGGCCCACTTCACGGCAAGTGTTGCGTTGTCGATAGTGAGGCTATCGTAGTCTTGCCCGTAGCCGTATGTTGCGGCGAGGTGGATGAAGGCAGTGTATATGAGCAGGAAAGCCTGCCGGGGTAGCCCGCAGTATTAGTGACGGAGCCAGACAGCACAGGGCGTTGCGAGAGAAGATACGAAAACACCAAGATACATACCGCGCTGAAACAGTATGCAAGGTCATCCAACCCAGGTTGTTTGACAATGACGATTCGCGTATAGAGTCGAAGCGCGACGAATACCATCACGAATGCCACCATTGACCACATAGCCGCCACGGCAGCTGGAGCTTGTCCACCTAACGCCATGTTTGCGCAGGTGCAGTAGAAAAGATCAACCCTTCTGGGGACTCTGCTTGATCGTTGCGATCCCCAAAGGCTATAGCCATCGGGTGAGAGCAGCGAGGAGAAATATAGCAAGAGGCAGTGTGCCACCACAACGGCTCGCCCCTTTCCACGTTTCAACAGATACTGTTCTCAACCCCGTGAGAGCAGAAGAACTGCCGCGGCGAGCGTTGCATTCTGCATCTGCCTTTGCTTTGTGGGCGCGCTCGCATTCAAAAAGCAAGTAACACTTTGATGGATCAGTTTTCAGGCGACCAGGGGTGTGTGGCCAGGCCGTTCCAGTTGCATCTCCTGCAGCCACAAACAGAGTTTCCTTCACCGGGGCAAAAGCCGGTACTGCTGACGTTCAAAGGGTTACCAGGATATATGACATCCAGATCGGCATCAGCATTACCTATCTATTATTTCCCCCGCCTTCGACCTGCCATCGTGTCGGCCCCGTTTCCTGCAGCAAGAGTGACTGCCCTAGCGACATGCGTGAGGATTTGGCGGCGAGTGAATCATAACCTTTTCACTACCAAAGCATGTGAAGATTCATGATTGCCAACGAAATTTCCGCACCGCCACTAGCCAACAAGCCGTTGGCTTCATAGCGTGTGCGCCGGTCGTGGAGTGAAGCTGTTACGAGTAGAGCCACCCAGCTCATGGGTGACACAGTTCGCAGCTGCAGCGGATTAGGACCAGAAAAAGCAATTCAGTACAACCCTCACCGGCCCCCTGCGGCACAATTCTACAACAGCTTCACGCTAGTACCGTTGCAGTAGAGAACAGGCTGCCTCTTGGTCGAGACCCCCACGTCCATTGAAGAGGTGTGTGTCCAGGGTGAGAAGGCGGGAAACTTGCCCCTGAGAAGAAAGCAGAAACATCTGCTTGACTGCTTGGCTGAATGGATGTATCAGATCTATCACAATAGGGCGGTCTATATAGTTTTATATAGAGTTCGCCGTGTCAGCGCTTTGTGAGCCCTCGCAGCTCTGTGCTGTGAGGTCGGGCCATCCACTCCGCTGGGCCAACCAGGGTCTGTGCTGGACGCGGACGCAGGAGAGCGGCACTTCGTCTCCACGGCGGCTCTCGGCGGTGTTGGCAGCCCAGCTGGAGATAATGCATTCCTTGGCTGGTACACTTCACTGGTTATGATTGGACAAACCCTCGCGAAGAGTGCCATCTCCAATGAACCCCCGGGCCGCCTGCATAGGCGAGACCTAAGAGAGCATAGTTCATCATTTTTCAAGTCGAATAGGTTGATCAAAGGGCGGGGAGGACCAACAACTTCAGATGCATCCCACCCGGGGTAGTGTAATACCCGCCTTTAGGGTGCAACTCGTAGCACACCAGATGTTGCTATTTATCTTCCTGGCTTCTCTGAACAGCCAATATGATTCGGCCGAGGAGGCAGAGGGGTGCCTGGCTGCTGATATACCATATATTGTGCTTGGAGCTGGGTGCAGGTTCCCAGCGGCTTTGCAGCCATCTAATTTTACTTGGAGTCTCATCCCCCCAAACTCTGCGTCGCAAGCCGTCGCAAAATGAGCAACATTACATTCGGAGGGCTGGGCGAGTGGGAGGTCACATCACCCGCGTCTCTTGCCTTGCTGTTCCTGATCCTGCCGCTGATCACTGTCGCAACCTGGAGCCTGTGGTCCTATGTAAGATCCCCGCTCCGGGCATATCCTGGGCCCTTCCTCGCCAGTAAGTGCACATCAAGTAGTCTCGACGACCCCTGCACCCGCTCCCGTTTCTAACCAATCAACGAACCAGAGTGGACCAACTTCTGGCGGTTCTGGCAGGTGTCCAATGGCCAGTATGACCAGGCGTGCCAAGAGCTTCACCAGAAATATGGCCCCATCGTGTGTGTGGCGCCCGATCATCTAATCGTCGACATTCCGTCCGTCGCCAAGGACATCTACAGCAACACCAAGGGAGAATGGAAGAAGGTGGGTGACTTAACAGAACCGGAACCCATTGCATATTAACCAAGCTCCCTGCCATAGTCCCGCTTCTATGAGCCAGCTGGTGCCATGGTTGGTGGACGGCGAGTGCATAATATGTTCAGCGAGCAGGACAAGGCGACCCATACCAAGATGAGGAAACCAATCGCAAAGCTTTATGCTATGCCCAGCGTCCTCCCTTACGAGCCTCACATGGACAGAATCGTCAGCGAGCTCTGCGAGATCATCGAGTCGAAATTCATAGACGGTCCCAACGGAAGCCAGGAATTCGACCTGGGTAAATGGTTACACTTTTGTTAGTCCTCCATGCTCACACCTTTACCCCTGATCTCGTGCTGCAGCAGCATTAACCTAAGAGGAGAGCAGACACATGGGACGTTATTGGCAGTGTGACCTTCAGCAAGCCTATTGGATACTTGGAAAAAGGCTATGACTTTGACAAGACGCTAGACACGGCCTCCCGGCGCATCAATTGGTTTGTCGCTACGGCAATGCTGCCGTGGTACGACTGGTATGTCAACAACCTTCCTTTTCTCCAGCTTGGCCCGCCCGGCTTCGATGCGGTCGTCGGGCTGGCTATCCAGCTCATCCAAGCCCGTGCGACCGGCGCCGACAAGACATATCACGACCCCGCCGACCCGGATTATCTGGACAAGTTCTTCGAGCTCAAGATGGCCGATCCGGATGGCGTATCTGACATGGACATAATGACGTGGCTGATGAACAACTTGCTCGCCGGCGCCGACTCCACCGCCACGACACTCCGCTCATCGCTCTACTTCCCCCTCAAGAACCCGCGGGTCTGGCAGCGCTTGCGCGAAGCGACTGCCGCAGCGGGCCTTCACAAGAACACCCCGGTCCCGTACAAAGATGCCCGTGCCGTGCCATACGTAGATGCAGTCGTACGCGAGTCACTGCGGTACTTCCCTCCTGTATCGATGCCTCTCGAGCGATACGTTCCGAAGGAGGGCTATCAGCTATCCAACGGCCGCTTCCTTCCTGCCGGTGTGGCTATCGGCGTGAACCCATACGTGATATCTCGAAACCGGGAGATCTATGGCGACGATGCCGACGAGTTCCGCCCCGAGCGGTGGCTACGGGATGAGGGTGCCGAGACGGAGGAAGAATTCCAGAAGCGCCTCGGTGCCATGAACTCGGCTGACCTAGGGTTTGGTGCCGGGAGCCGTACTTGCATTGGGAAGAACCTGGGCCTCGTTCAGGTGTATCGGGTGCTGGCAACGCTCGTGTCGTTATATGACTTTGAGCTTGTAGACCAGAGCAAAGACTGGAAAGTTGTTGGGTGCAACTGGTTCCCGCAGCAGCAGGGTATAAACGTCAAAGCTCGGAGAAGAGTATATACTTGAATTACCACATAGGGGAGTAATGTAGGTATGACTGCCAGCGCCCACAAGTTTGAAGAAAGCGCACTTGATAAGTTCAGACGTATCTTTAGCTGTGGAAATGATGATGACTATCGAGTGAGCCAGCTGTTGCATTCCTCGTTAACTAGGCTCGTGGGCCCGGTCTAGTCTTTTTTCTCCAAAACGAACTGGATCTAGAATCTGGTGCAGGTAAGTCCTAATAGATGATGAATCTTCGTACTTTGTTCCATAGGCTTACTGCAAATCAAGTTCAAAACCGGGTATCCAAAACCAAGACGGAAGGCTTACATGAAGAACACACTAGAAACACTCGTGATAAAAGCGTGGGGAATTGGCAAAAAGAAACTAACCCGACACTATACTACTACGTCTTTCATATATATGTGGCGGCTATGGTAGAGATCTCGGAGACCAACTTCAAGGCGGCGGTGACCGAGTCCCAATTGGAGTGTAACTTGGCCCCGCACCATTTTATGTGCTATCTTGATGGCGGATCAGCGCCCGGGGTGTTTGGCCAAGGCTTTCTTGATCCCATGCGCCTGATGAAGTCAAGTACGTAGTTCTGGGCGTACCTGCCTTAGTTATATCGGCTCTCGCTGGCAATAAGCATCTCATACACGAGAGCTTCCTTTTGTCAAACCAAAGACACGAAATCTTTTTATATGAACATGTGAAGTATTATCCAGGATGTGCTTAGTTCTGCCGCGTAGGCTAGAGCACTATTCAGATATGTACAGAGAAGAGAAATGTTTTCATCAAGCATACAACACCGGCCTGCTGATCACCAGCTCTTCTTTCACAAATAAATGTAGCAATACGGGCCACCAACGCTGCTTACGTGGTTCTTAATGGCATACGTCGGTCCATTCGCAGGAGTAACGGCCCCCAAGTCAATGATGTCGTAGATCGTAGCGTTGTCGCTAGGAGGGTTGTTCATCATAGTTCTCGTCCCTGCAATTTGGAAAGATCGGACGATGGGGTCTTGGTTCTGCCACATCCACCACACCCGATCAATCATGCTGTGGTGCAGCCAGAACAGGGGATCGTTGGGCGAGGTGTAAACCTAAAAACAGCAGGCTATGGTCAGTGAACTTGCTCCAGCATAAAAATATCATACAACTACCCGTAGGCAGTAGATGCAACTCGCGCCAACAGGAGTGGCAGTAAACTTACGTCACCGCCAGGGTTGCCTCCGAAGGTAAAATGTCCGACGCTATTTGCAAGTCAGCCGACAGTCAAAGCTTAGGTTTGTACAAGCTGGTGTCTACTACTCACCCATGCAGGCCAGTGCCGGATTGCAGGACATCCTGCCACGGCCCGATAGTGTTCAGGCTTGAATTGGTGTACATGGCGAGCAGGTGGTCGTCCGTGGCGTACTTCTGAGTGTATTCCGGCATGATGTCACGCTGGATGCACCGCGGCTGATAGCCCAAAAAGGGACCAGCGACGACGTTGGGGTAGTCGAACCAGGTGTCGACGGACGAAAGGTTAGCCTGGTAGCCAACATACGGGCCGGACTCGACGCAGCCACCACCACGCCCTTCAACCACCGGCGAGAGGCATGGGGCGAGGAGCGAGCCCGGCCTAGTGCAGTTGTGCGGCTTCCAAACGCCGTTTCCTCCTTGAGAGTACGGGCTTCCGTCCATGTAGGGCGAGTTGATCGGGTCCTGGGAGAAGGTCAGCGATCGAAAAAATGCGACCAAAAGACAACCAAGGCTCACTTACCTGAGCAGACTTCCCCCAGTTCCAGTAAGGTACGGTACCAGTGTAGCCACACTCAACCTGCAGGGCCTTCTCGAACGACCAGGTGTAGTACCTGTGCCACGAAAGAAAGTTTCCAGTGCTATGAATGGTCTTTGTTTGGTTGATGTGAACCGCGACCTAAGGATGTTAGCTGCGGTGTTATTAGGACTAGAAGCAAAAGAATACGCACGAAGTCGTCGTAGCGAGATTTCGCACCAGGGGCCAAGCCCGCCGGCATCTTGGAAGGGGCGTCCATCAAGCATTTCACTGTTGAAAGCGTTCAGAAACCAGGCAATCTGCGGTTTCGACGAATGGTTTGCTTACCGGCATTGGTGTAGGCCAATTTTTCGCGGTTAGACAACGTCGAGCTGTTTGGTCTTAGTATTTGGCTCCTGCAGTATGAGACCAAAACGACCTACTAATCCCTCCTCACTTGAACGTTCTTTATATTGCAGTTCTGCACCACGCTTTGGGTGGCGAGCTGCTTCTTCAAACTGCCATCAACGAGAGCCGCAGTGAGTTTCAACAAGCTCTGCGCCGCAATGGCGTCAGTAGCCGTTGTAGACTGTTCCGACTCGCTTATTAGCCTCTTGGCCTGCATTGGCATATGACTGGGGAGATGTCAGACGAACCGCAGGAACATAGGCGGCTGCCGGGGTGACAGCCGCCAGAGCCAGCAAGGAGGCGCCAACGAAGTTGTACATTTCGGATCGAGCCGAGATCTGGATTGCCACGTGAATGAGCGAAAAAGAGCAGGTTTTTGGCACCCGGGGCAGTGTGCTTTGGCAATTCCGTGCTTTAGCTGCAGCCTGGACGAGAAGGAATGGCACACCTTACCGACGGAAGAGACCCAGCCTTATGTACTGTAGGAGATGTGCGCGCCAGCTATCGGGGCGCAGGCTCGGGGGAACTACCAGGATAGGAGCCCATGGAAGGCAACTTTGGATGATAGCACCGAAGTACGAAGCAATAGCTGGGTCTGGCCTCGTCAGACTGCCGGGATGCCGACAGCTAGATCCTGCAGAAGTCGGATAGCCCCCAACATCTCGAGTGGCCGATACCGTAGCGGGAATCTATTGAGCAGGGGCCAGTTTGAACAGGCTTGCCACGAGGGTCTCGCTTGGCCCAAGGCTCATTAGTCTACAAGGATGGGTTCTAGTTCACTGTCGTCTTAAGCGAATTTGAATTTCCCAGCAACCATGCGCCTGGGGAGTGATGACCTGCTATGTACTGTTGTCTGCTGGGAAAGGGGAAGAAAACCCCTTGTCTAGGGCCCCTGGGTTCTTCGGGGGGGGCCAGGGAAACGGATCTCTTCGACCAACCGAGCCTGCCCTGGTTACGTTGCATGGGCCGATAAATACTTGGCGTAAGACTAATGCAGAAATGGCTTGCCTCCCGCCACACCCAAAAGATGTATTGGACCGCTTGCGCAATACCCAGCTCACTAGGTGCCGACCGTACCTAGTCTGGCCCCTTCTATCACATTTCTATGCTCTTGGCAAATTAAGGGTCGCGTTGATGCTACATAGTTTCGTCTAATTGGCTCTCGCTAAGGTCCCCTTCACCTCAAATGTCTCTCATTCACCTAATCTGCGAAGGCCTAGATAGAGGGGCAAGACAGGAAAATAGTGGAACATAAACAGGCAGGATCTTATGTCAACATCCATGGTTTGGTGGGATTATGGAGCTGTGTTCCCCAGCAGCTGCAGGTGGGCAACCAGAGTCTTTTGCGACCAACTCTCGGTGTTCGGCAGCTAATCGGCTCCTTCGCGTCCCTCCCCCTCCCCGCCACCAACCAAACTAGAAATCCTACGGTAGATCGGCAATGAAGGATGAATGCTGAAAGAAGGAAAAGCGCTCGGCGTCCGGTAGTTTATGGCGCCAAAACACATTCAGTAGGTACCAAGCCCTCGACACGTGTGCCACGTGTACCCCACCAGCTTGGCAACCTTGGCATAAGTCCCATGGCCGGCCCGAGCTAGGTACGGGGTCTGGCCCCTAAAATGACGCCAGTCTCGTGGTTGGAGGGAAGCGAACCGAGGCGTATTTACGCCCTTGGGCTGTGAAGTTCATTCTTACTTAATAGGACCAAGGTAGAAGACGATGCTGACTAGATAGGTACCCAGTTAGGTGCATATACGTGGAATTAGAGATCACGTGTGGAAAGTTTAGGTATTTAGCTATTCACGCGCTAGGACCCCTTATCACTACCACTAATATCTAGAGCTACATTTCTGACATGGTCCGCAATCAAGGCGCTGACGAGTGGAGACGGTGACAAAACACGGGGGGAAATCACCATTTTCATAGGGACGATGTAAAATTCAATGTAGCTTAGTAGGAACACTGCAGTACCTTGGTAAATATTAAGATAAGAGGATAATCCTGGATGTTGTAAATCTACGCCTGCTCAGCCTGGCATTTCACTTCGATCCCTGGACTCATTTAGTTCCGCTGGCGGTGATGGGTAGCGGGGACCAGCCAGCACTGAATGATAAATTGGAGGCGCATGTTCGGCGGCTTGACTTGTTTGCTGTGCATAGACCGAATCAGGAGGACCAAGCTTTGTCCCCGTATCCTGACCCGGCTGCCTACGCTTGTGCATCTGCCACCCCAGAGCAACCAAGGAAGCGATGAAGGCTACCCCCAGCGGAACTCCCACGCCGGCACCGATGGCAACCGAATTGCTATTGCAGCTAGACTCCCTCCCTCCAATATCTGCGGATGACGTCGAGGTCGAGGTGGAGCTGAGCGCGGATGTAAGGCTTGTGCCAGAGGTAGATTGGGTGGCGCTGCTCGGAGACGAAGTTGCCGGCGAAACGACAGGGTGGGACATGGTGGAGAAATGAGCTATTGCCGTTATTATGTTGGCGCTCGAATTGCAGCACGTGTAGTCAGTGCTGCAGCAGAATGGGTTGGCAGCATCGAAACCGCTGCAAAGGTGCATGTAGATGTACCCATCACCAGCGAGCCCTACGTATCTCGCAGTGTTAGTAGTTGGGCTAGGTACCTTCTATCTTTGGAATCTGCAGTGTGTGGTACTACTGGCTTACCGGCGTTTCCTGAGCAATATTTCCTGCACGGCGCTTCCCAAGAGTCAGAAGTACATCCTTGCTGGGTGAATGCGTTGTTCCCACCCCCGTCGAGACACAAGCCATTAGACAGGCAGAAGTCGTTGGCGCTGCAGCAAGGGACGATCCCCCCAGAGCTGTCACACGGATAAAGTCTGTCGGAAGCCTTGCCAGCCACGTTGTAGCATGTTGCAATCGCGTTTCCGCAATGTATCCAAAACAACAACGCAGGCCAGATAAGACTATGACCCGCCCAAATTGGTGGATGTCGCAGCGCCGAGCCCATACCTGCGGTGAGTGATGGAGAGCAGAGAGACTGGAAGGGCTGGGGTTTGAAGACTAGGCCCGGCTTATATCATAGGTGGCTCGTGTCACGCAAGTGGCTGCAGCCTCGTCGTGCGGTGAACGGCGTATATCGCCTCGTGGCAGAGTGATTGCGCTACTGACATGAGCCGAGTTATGCGGAAAGAGTTACACAGCCTGCGTGTGTCTCGTCAATAGGACCGAAAACGAAATATAAAGAAGGCCAGATATAAAAAGGGGGGGAGGCGGGAGCGCATAAGCGGGACCGGCAGACATAGTACATAGCTAGAATCTACACAGCAAGATGCTCATGTGTAACAGTAGCCCACACCACGTTTACATGAAACAAATGAGCTGAATGGCGTCAAAAGGGGCCACAGGTTACGCCGCATCCCACCTTCTCGTGATAATTATTGTCATCATCCCAATGGTTGCTGTAGCCCACGCCGGATAGTCGGTGCACAAGCAGCCAGATTCCTTTTCGCAATATACTCTCCGCTTTTCCCTTTGGGGGAGTCTACGTTCTTTATTTTATAAAACTTGGCGCTAGCTAGAGCTTAGGAACTGCGCTGCCTGTGACAGCTGCTAACACACCGAAATTCTTGTACAGACTACATTGAGAAATGAAGTACTGTGGATATCGAGATCAACCGAGGCCCACAGTGTGCGAGAATTGACAGCCGTTTATCAGGCCGCAGGCTAGATATCACGATGAAAGCTGGGCGGCTTCTGCCAGCTACTCTCCCGAATAGATTTCCCCCGAACTCGAAGAAAAGCCAAAGGTGCGAGCAATGCGATGTTGATGAATGCAAATGCCAACCATGCGTATTCAAACCCAATCTCTTCGGCTAGAGGAAGTCTTAAGGAGAGCAAGTCAGCGCGTTGAATAAGAAACTCTGAGCAGTATAGGCAAGCCCAGTCTACAGTGTGTGCAAGACTCACGCGTAAAATGACACCAATGCGCTGAAGATGTGGCGGGCGAGGTTTAGAACGGCCGAAACTTCGGCACTTTGTGGCTTGTAACACTGGTGAAACGAGTTAGCAAATATTCAGTGCGGTTCCTCAGGGACGGAAGTAGTCCTCACATCGGTACAGTAGGTATAAACAACTGTTGTGGCTACCTGGAATCCGAGATTCGCAACAGCCATGCCTATTGCATTGCCGGCCCAGCTGCTGCTCTCCGAATGGCTGATGCACACTCCATTGATTATGGTGCCGATCGGTAGGAAGAGAGCAAGCCAGAGGGCGTCGAGGCGTGATTCCGGTACAAGCTCACCGCCGTGCCGCTTTGCATGTCGGTACATTAGCCAGTCGACAAACCATCCCGCCGTGGCTTCGCCAATAATATTGCCGATGATGAGAGGGATGCTTAAGATCAGACCGGTCTTGATCGTGTCGAAGCCGTAGTACCGGGAGTACACCACCGATCCTGAAGTGGCAAACAACACGCTGCCATATGCGAGGCAGGTCATATAGTAAATGGAGGGCACGAGAACGCAGATGTACTTCATCATGTAAAGAGGAGCTAGCCAATCTTTTGCGGAGATCTTTCTGTCGCCGTGGCGCCCACTGATTAGCAAGAGATGTGCGAATGTCTTCTCCTTGGCGCCGAGCGCAGATTGCTCTGAGCCACGGATAAAGAGGGTCTCAGGGAGGCAAAATAAGGTAGTGAACCAAACTCCCAGCTGGATGAAACCCTGTACTTGGCATTAGCACCATAGTGCGGTCCACGACGCACCATAACCTACCGGGATGATGAAGCACCACTTCCAACCCATGTTCTGAGCGATGAAGCCCCCGAACAGCGGAGCTAAATGTGGCCCGTTATTGAGGAAGAGAGCAAAGATCCCCATGTAGAAGCCTCGCTCGTGCAGGAAAAAGACATCGCATATGACCGGAGGGCCGAGCGCAATTGTAATGCCCGTCGCGCAGCCATTCACCGCTCGGGTCACCATTACACCTGTCCAGTTGTCGCAATACCCTGCGGCGATGTTGGTGACGGCCGCGAGCAGCCCGCCTGCGAGAACCAAGGGGCGCCGGCCGTATACGTGCGCGAATGGAACGAGGAGGAAGGGCCCACACCCGCCGAATATGAGAAAGACAGTAAGCTCGTAGGAGGCCTGCACCGGCGTCAGGCCAAAGGCCTTACCTAGTGGTACAAAGGCTGGGTTGATGACCGCGGAGGCCATGGGGCCCAGAAGTGCCAGGAATGCCATCTGGAGGCAAATGGCTACCTTTAGTGGGCGGGACCAGTTCTACGCAGTATGCAGTGAGCTACAGTCGCCACAGCAGTAAAGGTGCCTTTGGATCAACGACGAACATACCAAAGGGTCATCTCTGCGGCTTGTTGGCTGTGGGGAGAGCAGGAAGCCATGCTTGTCCACCCTTTGGGCCTTGGCGCTGTCCTCGGCTGTGGTAACGCCCGCTTTCTCCATTTCTCCCTCATCCTTGATCGTGCCAGATGTGTGTCCGAGGTCCGCCATTGCCGTCAAGGGCGTGTGACTGTCTCCGTCGGCCGCGAGCAGGTTCAGACAAAAATAATCTCAATGGGACCCTGCGCAACCAGGTATGAGGAGGAAGTAGGTAGCGAACAACGACGGGGGAGGAGGCAAGATATCAAATTTAATAGAGAAATTTGTTGGGTACCTAAGCAAGCTTAGCAAATGAGATCAGCGTGTCCATCACGGCACGCATAT
The DNA here is from genome assembly GCA_021432635.1 of Thozetella sp. PMI_491. Lineage (NCBI taxonomy): Eukaryota > Fungi > Ascomycota > Sordariomycetes > Chaetosphaeriales > Chaetosphaeriaceae > Thozetella > Thozetella sp. PMI_491. The sequence continues at coordinate 577,707 of MU270020.1, forward strand.
TGCAGTAGTGGCCTGCGGGGAACACACGGCAGTGAGGCTTTGCGTACCATTTTCATTATTCCCCTGCTGTGAGTGGTCAATGACGAGGGGTGTTACCCCCTGTCTTCTCCGCACTAATGCTTTACCTCGCAGACCTGGCCAGAAAGGGAGTCTGGAATGGCATGCTCTGTTCCTCTTGGCATCTGGCACCACCAAATCTCTGTCACTTCTCCGCTACGGTGCTATTGACAGGCCCTGAGAGTAACAGTGAACTGTGCCAAGCAGAGCGGGGTAGTGGTGCTGGGCTTACTTGCCTTCCCCTAGCGCCTACGATGTCATCGCGGCTGTTACCCCAATTGCTTTTATCAACCCTCAAGGGCGGCAGCAGATTATGCAGCAAGAAACGCATCAGCAGATTGTGTGCACGTCTATTGGACAAAGAGCAATCGAGAAATTTGTGAAAAATTGCTGACCAGTCGCGTGGAAGTGCCACCGGAAAGGAAAGGGTCATGTAGGACAAGCGGACGAAGTGGAAACAGAACTACGAGTCCGATGGTAAGCACAGAATGTCCGAGATGACACCTCACGTCATTACCAGGCTGCTGGAAGATATGGGTAGCTATATTCCGTAGTAGTCATCCTGGTGGCTTACAGAAGGTTGTTCGATAGAAGTTAACGGGCTTCAAAGACAACCTAGAACTTGACGGCCTACTGGATACTAAACTCTGCGGGACGGAAAGCTCTCGTACCCGACTTCAGGAAACAAACCCCCGGGATAATCTCGCTGGCTACCTAACTAGTACAGTACCTCAGACCACGCGACAAAGGCTGGCCTAGACCTGTCCATCCGTAGCCGCTGGGATGTAGGTGGTGCACATTCTGCTGGCTTGGCAGTGAGAATTCCTAGCCGTTCCCCTTTTGTCGTGGAACACACCGCCGCATTTGACACCAATAATATAATTAGATATGTGTACCCCGAGTCAAGCCGGAAATAATAGCATTTAAGGCTCTGAAAATGACCTAGTGTGGCACAGCCGTTATGGCCACCACAAGCAAGGCTACCGCCATAGCAGTCGTCCTAGCATGCATTTTACAGCTCAAGAACTGCCTCTGGAAGTTCATCAGAGAGGGTTTAGCGAAGACAGGTTTACAGGTAGAACCTTGCGGAGGCACCAGGGTCCGAGCCGAAGGAAGGCCTGTGTACAGCAAGGGGTGAGTAAGTCGGATGCACATCTAAAATGAAGATGCCAGGCCCATCCGATACGGATTGCACAGCATAGCCAGAGTCATTCCTAGTTTATATCTGTACCAATCTCACATAGTGAACCCTAGACTTGTGGCTTTGTGGGAAGTGCGCTGGAAGAAAGTTGTCCGCCGGCCGAGTCTCGTTCCCAGAAACAAGATCATCGCAGTCCACGATCTTCATATTGCCACTGATCATTATCAGACAAAGGGATAGGACTTGCGCGAACACTCAGACCGAAGAGAGCTAAGACAGTGGAACTAATGAGCCCGTAAGACATGACGGGCATGATCTGAACGTGAGATGGTGAGTATGTTCTAGCCCATATGGGCAGAAGGTAACCCGAGATTTTGTGCTCTTATCCCTCTAACTCTCGAGAGTGCTTGTGGTACTACCGCATGTGAGTGGACAATGGCATGTATTTCTGTCGCTATTTATTCGGCCCCGCCGCCGATTTCGCTTCAACCTATACTATTACGGCACTGGCATCTGTGTCTACGGGCTGCATAATTCTCTGCGAAATTTTCGAGCCACCCCTTGGGGGAGTTGGATCGACGATAAACTATTGGGCAGCCAAGGATTATGACCACGGCACTCGGGGCAACTACGTCGGCGAAGGGGCCAATTCTTAGATCAACGGGATGGTCAAACTAACTACTGGGACCTCCCAGCCACTTAAGTATTCTGTTCGGCTATTTAGACCTCTTCAACCTCTTGCCAGGTCACGGCCACACACCGCTGCTTCCGCACAAGCGACTGGCCTTTGTTCTGCTCTGGTCTGCCGAGTATGATGCCATGCGCGCCAATTCCTCCGACATCGCAGAGCTGCGCACATGAAGTTCTCTTCGAGAACACGTCGTTAAGAAAATGCGCTTTCGGTGTTTAGAGACAGTCCCATACTTCACCCAGCCCTAGATCGCTTCTCCTTGATGCTCCTTGGTGCTATATTATAGGGCTTTTTAGCTTAGCAAACCGATTTAATCCTGCTTGCTCTTTATTGATCTATCTACTAGTGAACCTAATTGTGTGATGGTCCTGTGCGACATGTTGATAGAGGCTTGTGTATTAAGGCTTATAGGCTGCTTCTTCTATCAGACATACCAATAGGATCTGCTGGCTTTCTCTCGTGTTTAGTCATCTGCATCAACAGGTCAAGCTATCCCTTCTCTATCTTTCTTACACTATTTAAAGCGAAACCGGTATTGCATTTGCTGTGCGAGCCAAGTGAGTTTGTTTTCCTGTGCTGGCTTAGCTGGGATATACTTTACTACATGCTCTAGTTATGCCTCAAGAAATCTGTATACGCTTTGTTAGCCTGTTCTGAACCGTGCCACACTGTGCCTCTCTTTCCTTTGCTAACACCTTATCTTTCTAGGAGTTGTGTAGATTTATGTGCCGTTTAATCTGACATCGTATATGAGACGAAAGGGTATAATGTAATCCTTGATTGTTGATATTAGTTAGAGTGGATAAGCCAATTGGACGACAGAAGCCAAGAGATTTAATCCCCAGTATCCCCCAGTTGGGCCTTGGCTTGGAATGGCCTAGTCGCCTTGTGGCGGCTCCGTTGGCTCGCTATCATCGATGTGGCGTTATTGCCTTTGAAATGTGCCGTTATGGTGGCTGGCTGGCTGCATGTTCTTGTGAATATCGAAGGGTGCTGGTTGATTAGAACTCTCTACACCATAGGGCAGCGGGTGCAGGTGCTGCCTGTTGGATCTGCATACATTCAATCTAGCAGCGATAAGCTTCTAATAGGCCTACAGCGTGCGTCACGGAGGGCATCGGATGCCCGCCTTCGCTCGTTATGATATGCTTCAAGGTCAATTGGTAAGATTGGAGTCAGCGCTGCTCGAGACAAGACTCAAGTCCTGGGTCTCCACGCCCTGCGCCCTACGCCCTTGATCCTGCGAAATATAGGGAGCCGGGATTACACAGCTGTTGGGCCAAGCCATTAATCTGGCAAGTGCTTTTTGCAATTAGGCGATCGAGCGGTGTCTTCGCGGCAGCTATTAGTGCCTCATTCTGCAGGAGTCACCTGGTATCCCTTGAAGTCGGTTTTACACCTTGTTCTGCGCCTTAGATTGAGAAAGCGGGGGAGCAACTTGTTGCCTCCTCGCTTCGCATGTGACTCAGCCCTGGTCCGCTGCGGTCCCCATCGGTTGGTCCCGGAGAGGAGCTGACCTCAGACACTATAAGAGGGGACAGGCCGGGTTGTCGAGACATCCGGTATGCCTCAGGATGGGGGGGGGGGAGGAGGGGAAGGGGGGAAGGGGGGGAGGTTCTTGAATTTAAAGTCCACCACAGACAAATCGAGTTCCCGAGTTCCATCAATCGTGCCCGGCGATGCGTGGGAATTGATTATACGCGGGTGGGCTGGCTGATGTGCACCCCTGGGCTCTCCGGCCCGAATTGCAGTATTGCGCTGAGGGAGATAATCGATGCAAGCCTCGTCGATGGCCAGCCCTTCTGGCTAGGCTGCGTTGGGGCAAATGTGACCGGTCGCCCGGGAATGTGGATGGATGTCGGTCGCACCCCTAATCTTCCGGCACGCGGTGGTGTCCTGCAACTGGGATTACTATCCGGGATGCGTTCAGGCTAGATTGGGTGGGTCGCCGTCAACAGCGTCGCAGGACCGCGTAAGCCGGCCGGTCGGTCGTGCCAACGGGGCAAGTGGCAACGTTCGATTTTTAGAATCACACAATCACACATCTTTGGGCGCTTGCTCCGTGAGTGTGCCGCTCCACCGACCGCTCGGTCTACGGAGTAGGTAGTGCAGAGAGATAGGGCCGATGCTGCGATCGGAAGGCGAAGAAGCAATAATGAGAATACTAGACTGTCAGACTGCCAGCGTGTGTGCGTGACAGGATGACCAGAATCGAGCTAGATCTAGTAGGATAACCCAGGCAGCTCGGCTGGTCAGCGAGCCTGGGACGATGGTGTCCGACGCGCTCGGCGTAAGCTATCCAACTTTAGGAACTTTTGGCCGCGATAGCTCGTTTTCGTTCTTCTGCTCCTTCCTACCTAAGAACTGGAAACGACGAGCCGCAGGGCGCGACTGGAGTCGGGAAAAGATAGGCGGGTCCCAAGGTCAGGCCCTGCTCCAGACGGGCAAGCCAGGCTATTGGGTCTTGCCTATTGGACGAGAGGCTGCCTGCCAGTCCGGGGCGCCGACTGTTCGCCGTGCGCCCGCGTGCGCTTTGGGGAGCGATAAAGAAACAACAAAAAGCACCTCCACTCCCCATTTTGTCTCGCTCGCCCCCTCAACCGCGGCCCACGCATACGCAGGTTGATCCTGAAGGCTTGGGGGCCTGGACGGTCGAGGTTTCCACGGTCTCGAGCGTCTGGAGGCGCGACAATGCGCATCCAATATTCACGTATTCGCGTCGTGCCCAGCCTTTGTGCCGGCGGCCGACAGCAGCCAAGGACGGCAACCGATGTAACGCAGGATTGCCAAGCTAGCAAATCGCGGAGGCCACTCCGCGCCTTGCTGGGGTGGGTGCTGGCCTAGGGGGGTGCTGCCAGGGGGGGGAAGATGAAAACGCTCGAGTGACCGGTGCAAGGGGAAAGGAAGGGGAAGGAGAAGGAGCAGGAGAAAAAGGGGGGGGGGAGGGGTAATGAAACGGAGGCTCAAAAACGTTGGTTGGACCGTTTTATTGATTCTCTTGGCAAGAGGGAAAAAACGCGGGGGACGTGGCGCCACACCGTTTACCAACCTTGCCTGCCTGCACCTGCACTGAAAACAAGCCTTTTCTAGCCTCCTATCTGCACTCGCGGCTGGCCGGCGGGCAGGGTTGGCAGTGTCAGTACCGGGCCCAATGGCGGCAATTTGCAGGGCACCCCCTTGACCGAGTCATGCCAGGCGGCGATTTGCCAGGGTTGGCAGTCAGCGCGAGCAGGTCCGTTGGCGTCTTTCCAGCGCCCGTAGCTTCCTCTTTCACTCGCCGCCCCAGCCGATCCTGGGCCTCGGCCGCCTCGTGGCTACAAAACGTAGCTCTTTTTACGTTTCACCAGCCTGCCTCGGATAAGCTCCCGCTGTGTGAGAGACGCACGATAGGCGCCACCGACATCCACTACTCCAAACCTCCTTCCCGATGCGGCCAGCACGCCTGAATCCGCGCTCGAGCTCAGGTGCCACGCGCCCAAGTCTTTCCCCTCCTCTCTCCCCGTCCGATGCCCGTGTCTCGTACGGATACTTTCAGCTCGTCTCTCGTGGGCCCATGGCTCGGCTGCAGATAGCAATCCCTGCTCCTTTGATTGGTGCCCGGGGGGAGGTACCGCACAGGACGACCTACCTAGTACAGGAGGATGCGCATGTCGGTCCTGGACCCTCCCTGCCCTGCGCGCGTCGAGTAGGTCGCAGGCGATCCCAGCTCCGCGCTCGATACTACTTGTGAGTATTGTAGGTATATAGTTTCGCCCCTCCTCGGCCAAGGCCTCCCGACCCGCTTCCCCCCTCCCTTCTCGCGGAATTGGCCACGAGAGCTTCTGCATTTCCCTCAATTGCTTCCCTGCCTGTAGCATCGAAGCTCCAAAGCCCGTCGCAATGGTGCTCGGATTCCGTAGCAAGCGTGCCACGGTGCAAGAGGAGCCCACTGAGGCGGCTGCCACTCCTGACCAGATTGAGTCGAAAGCCGTCGGCGATGGCGAGAACATTGCCCACGCCTCGGGCGTCGACGAGAACTACAACGTCGCCGAGGGCGTCGACCAGCTCAAGAAGTTCAAGGCCACGCACCAGTGGGACTACAACTTGGACTATGACCAGATCGACACTGTGAACAAGGCCGTTGACTCGGACGATCTCGAGAAGACGGCCAACCTCGAGCACAGCCTGCTTGAGGAGAACTCGCCGTACTTCGAGGTGCGCACTTCCGTACGCAATTATGACGAGTAAGTCAAGGAGAAACCAAACCACACGCTGCCTCTCTACCTTCCTCTCCAAAGCAGCTGCTCATTCGTGACCCTAGGGATCTCCCCTCCAACACCATCCGGGCGTGGGTGATTGGCATGATCGCAACCACCATCGTATCGGCCGTGAACATGCTGTTCTCGCTCCGCCAGCCGTCCATCAACATTTACGTCTATGTCGTCCAGCTTCTCGCCTATCCGGTCGGTGTCTTCATGGCTCGGGTGAGTAGATGACATGGCCAGAATCCCCACCACGCGGGGAGCATATGAGGAGCATCGCTGACGCTTACAATGTAGACCCTCCCCAACAAAGAAATCACAACCTTTGGCATCAAGTGGAACCTCAATCCTGGCCCGTTCAACTACAAGGAGCACACCGTCATCGTCATGATGGCCAATGTGTCCATCCAGGGCGGCACTGCGTACGCCACCGACGTGCTGCTCGCCCAGCAGGTCTTCTACGGGCAGAACTTTGGCTGGGGCTTCCAGATGCTGCTCACCATCACCACCCAGTGCCTGGGCTTCGGTATGGCCGGTATCGTGCGCCGATTCCTCATCTGGCCGGCCGCCATGATCTGGCCCCAGACGCTGGCGAACACGGCCCTCATGTACACTCTCCACGACCACACGCCATCGAACCCGGCCGACACGAACGGCTGGTCAATTGGTCGCTACCGCTTCTTCCTCTTCGTCTGCCTCGGCTCCTTCATCTGGTACTGGTTCCCTGGCTGGATCATCCAAGGCATCTCGTACTTCTCGTGGGTGTGCTGGATTGCTCCGACCAACCTCGTCGTGAACCAGATTTTCGGCAACACCACGGGATTCGGTATCCTCCCCATCACCTTGGACTGGACCATCATCACCGCCTACATTGGAAGCCCCCTGCCCTACCCCTTCTTTGCCATCGTGAACACCCTCATCGGTGTCGTCGTCTTCTTCCTGATCCCCGGGTTGGGAGTCAAGTACACCAACACTTGGTATTCGGACTATCTCCCGATCGCGAGCACGCGAGCCTTCGACAACACGGGTGCGCACTACAACGTCAGCAGGATTCTGAACGATGACTTGACGCTGAACGTTGAGGAATACCACAACTATTCGCCCCTGTTCCTCTCGACTTTCTTCACTCTTTGCTACGGCGTCTCCTTCGGCGGTCTGTCCTCCATCATTGTGCACACCATCATGTTCCACGGCAAGGAGATCATTGAGCGCTGGCGCCTTGCCCGGAACCAGGACGCTGATGTCCATCTCAAGATGATGCGCAAGTATGTCGACACTCCGGACTGGTGGTACTATGCTCTCTTCATCATTCTCTTCGCCATGTCCCTCGTCACCGTGCTCTACTGGGACACCCACCTCACGTGGTGGGCCATGATCATCGCCATGCTCCTGGCCATTGTCTTCCTGGTGCCCATCGGCATGATCCAGGCCGTCACCAACACTCAGTAGGTGCTAATCTGTCTAATGAAGTCCACGGTCTGCTAACAATTTCGTAGAATGGGTCTCAACGTGCTGACGGAGTTCATCATCGGTTACATGCTCCCCGGCCGCCCCCTGGCCATGATGCTCTTCAAGACCTACGGATACATCACTATGTCCCAGGCCCTTTACTTTTTGCAAGACATGAAACTGGCGCATTATATCAAGATTCCTGTGAGTTTTCCGGCCATCTCTTATTAAAATGTGTGTACTGACCCTATCCCAAGCCTCGCGTTACGTTCCTGGCCCAGACGGTGGCTTGCCTCTGGTCTGCCATTGTTCAGGTTGCTGTATTCAACTGGGCTTTGGGCAGCATTGAGGACATTTGCTCTCCCGACCAAAAGAACAGCTACACTTGCCCCAACGCGTCCGTGTTCTACACTGCGTCGGTGGTCTGGGGTGTCATTGGGCCGGCTCGCGTCTTCGGCGCCGGTGCGCTGTACTCTGCCCTCCAGTGGTACTGGCTTCTCGGCGCCGCCCTCCCGGTCATCACCTACTACCTGGCCAAGAGGTGGCCCAGGAGCCCGATCCGCTACCTGCACTGGCCTGTGATCTTCGGCGGAAATGCCCTGATCCCGCCGGCTACCATCTTCATCTACTTGTGCTGTAAGTTGCAAACCTTAACCCTGCTATTCTCCCCGCTAGCTTGTGGCCATGTACTCACGCGCTACCAGGGAGCGTCGTCGGCATATTCTTCAACGGCTTCATCAAGCGCCGTTTCAAGGGATGGTGGGGCCGATACAACTACATCACCTCGGCCGGATTGGATACGGGTCTCTACATTTCAACCCTTGTGATCTTCTTCGCGCTCATCCTGCCCCAGCAGGTCAACCCGCCGCAGTGGTTCATGAACCCCACGCCCGACGGGACCTTCGCAGACGGCCAGAACAACGCTTTCAACAACCTGGATGCCATGGGCGCACTCGCCAAGCTCCAGGTGGCTGACGGCGAGACCTTCGGGCCGTCGAGCTGGTAATGTGTGAGACACGGAGAGGAGCGGGCTTGGGAGTCCTTGCTCTCGGCTGCTAGTTATTGGATAATAGCCTATCGTTGTATCGTTCTTGTCATGCGACCAAATTGCGTCGTTGAGCACGTAGCTTCCGAGCTACCTACCTACCTAGTCCCCCCAATACCTACGGCGGCAGAAGCAGTATCACGCGATACTGCCTGACTGCCGCTTTACACCCATTTTAATACGCCCCGCATTGATTGATACTTCGCGGGCTCGTTGTATAACATGGCCCCTGTTTCACATTGACTATTGGTAGGCCGCACCAAAAGATGCGGAGGGTCTACGGGGACAGTAGCGAGCCGAAAGGGTTAGCAGCGAGCCAACGGCGTCAACAGCGAGCCGCGAAAGCCGTCCCTGGCTTCAAACCGTCAAATATGGCTAGCCTCTATCTCTTGCTGCGTTAATAACAGAGGCGGTGGATTGTAATTAACGATGCTGTCTTTCTTTTATATGGGTCAACATGGCTTTATTCCGGACATAGCGTGCCACTGGTCAAGGGTAGTGCTGACAGAGGGTGTGTGAGCCGCCGCGTCAACCGCCAAGTTTCGGCTCCCAGTGGTTCTAGAAGCTCACTGTTCGTCCCATTCACTCGCGTAGTAGTGTAGTTGCATCTTCCCTGCTATGCAATGTGGTTGTATTTTAGCTTCGGGTCGCGCCGACTTGGCCAGCCTTGGCGATGCCTAGAAATCACTCGGCATGTGCTATAATGCGGGGGAGATCTGCCAAGACTTCATCGCCGACAGGGGGGGGACGGGGAAGGGGGGGGGGGGGGTTAGCCCTCGCTAGGGCTCCGTTTGGGCTTGGCAGCAGCGCCGTAAACCGCTCCGTTAGAGGGCTCGGCAGGCTTGAGCCAGGGCTGTCGGACGAGCTCAGTCAGCTCTTGGCCAGGGGCAACTATCAGCCATCAAATTCGTATAACTAGGTAGCTAGACCAAAACTCGAAGGCATGATTCCAAAGGTTTGGAGGAGTCTGCCGCACTCTCATTGCTGTCTCTCCCCCCCTCTATTCCGTCAAACACCTTTCTGCCCGCCTATGCTCGTTTCTTGAATCGGTTGACCGCGCTGCAATGACGCGATACGGCAGCTCTCTTGACAGGGTAGAGTCGGCATGACTCACGCCGAATGGAATGCACAAGCAGCTTGGCGCCGAGACTGGTGCGCGTAGGGTAGATAAGAGAGGTACCAGAGAAAAGTGGTGTGATTGTGCTTGGTACCCATTCCTCAGCAATGCAATTTTATCGGCCTGCTATAGCCCCTGAAAAACAGTACCGAACGTGCTAAAATGTCTAGTGGGACCTTTGACTACCAAACTCTCAACCTGGAGCTCTGGAACGATCGGGCACCTATTGTGAGCCATCCCGGCCCACAATCTTCTGCTCACTCTGGATTGACGGTAGATGATTCTGTTGTAGCACGCGGCTTCCCCTGACTACTACATTGAAGAATTGGTTTCGAACCCTACATTCATCAGCCATGTTGTCGACTTTGACCGGAAGCTGCTAGGCGACATATCCGGGCTTAGCTGTGTGCACCTGCAGTGCCACATCGGCACCGACACGCTCTCCCTGGCACGCCTAGGAGCGGCTTCGGTCACGGGGGTCGACTTCTCGGATGCAGCCCTGAAGGAGGCGCGAATGCTCGCTGAGAGGACCGCGGAGAGTGGTGGGGAGAAGCTGAACTACGTGCACGCAAGCGTGGAATCCGCCTTGGCTACTCTCCCATCGGAAGGCTATGACCTGCTTTACACGGGAATCGGTGTTCTCCCGTGGCTCTCATCCGTCCAAAAGTGGGCCGAGGTTGTCTCCGGCTTGCTCAAGCCGGGCGGCCGTTTTTTTATCCGCGAAGGGCACCCAATACTTGATGCTATCGAAGATGAGGACCGAGACGATCTGAGAGTTGTATATCCTTACTTCGAGACGAAAGAGCCGAGGTTGTACCAGAGCGATGGCACCTACGTGGAAGTACCTTCAGGCTTCTCCCCGAAGCTGTGCAAGTCGGGCCAGTTTAGCCACGGCCTCGGCGAGATTGTGCAGGCGCTGCTGGATCATGGGATGTGTATAACCGGGCTCAAGGAACATACTACGGTGCCATGGAATGCGCTTCCAGGGCACATGGTAAAAGGTGAAAAGGGCGAATGGTCTCTGATGCAGGACCCAGAGCGTCTGCCTCTGTCCTATACGCTGCAGGCTATCAAAGTAGCTCGTGGGTAGACCACAGGGACACTCTAGAAGGTGTTGCTTTCGAGACACGGTGCTTTCAGAGAAGGTTCCGTGCTTCGTTAAGGATGCACCTCCAGATTTCCGGCGCATGAGCCGACTCGGTTCACAACAGGCTTCATGTTGTCTGAATCTGATCTACAGTGAAGGCTAGCATCAGAATACATTTCAGCTAGAGTCAGAACTTAACGGAGGATATCAAGCCTCGAAAAAAAAACCCGGCGACACAGAACCCTTCCACAATGCCCCTTGATTTGACCCTAAGATACGACCCCCTCAAAATTCTTTTGCCCCCCTTGTCAATGAACGCGTGGTCTCGATCAGCAGAGAACCGTTACTTCCCTAGCGTCAAATTAGCGCGGGGTGTCATCTTCGCAAAGTTCCGTAATGGGCAAATATGTGTATAGCTTATTCAGGTAAGTCTGCCTACTAAAGCAGCTGTGTTCGACTCGGAGATTCCGGAGTACCTAAGTAGTCGCTCATCAATCCGCGCTCGGGTTGCCTGTCCACTGCAGATATTATGTGAGACGTATACACTGCCAAAGAAGTACCTATATTGGGCGGATTACGGCTGGCCAATTTCAGCATTGATACTTTGCTGCTCAAATTGTGAACCTGAACCGCGGACGATTTAGGCTGTCTCGCTAGCTCTCCTAGGAGTATTACAGTAGCACAAAGGCTTGTTTGTCCGTCCAGTAAAGAGTAATAGGTGGGAAGGGGGCTTCAAATGCGCTATAACTCATCATTGTCATTCTGCACTTCTTGTCTAGCTCCCTACTTGGCTAGGGTCACCGCGGTATAATAATACTTTTGTTCAAGCTAAGACACATCCACGAATCCAGATCCAGGTCCAGATCCCAGTAACCCAAGGTATTACTTCTATCCACGTCTCATGCAAGTAGTTTTCATATTTTGCACAAAGTTGCGAACTCCTTGCCCTCGAACCCCCAAATGCAAGTGTTGATAGGTCCATATCTATAACAGCGCTCTGCCCTCGCATCCCTAGCACCGGAAGGACTTGACGGCGAAGGCAAGTTTGGCCAATTCTGGCCCGTTAATGTTGAAAAGAAGACCCACGCAATCCGCTTGGGCGTAGGTCTTGCAGGATCCTCCAAGCGTAAGGGCGGTGATGTAAGGGGACAGAACTGTAGTGTCTACATTAGCAACCCGCACTTACAGCGTCTAGAGGTTGGGTAAAGCGTGTACGTGGACGTGGCGCCAAGTTTTGGCAATCCTGGTACCTTGGTTGAGCGTAATCACATTGGGTCACGTCGAAAGCGTAGCTTCTGCAGAACCAAATTGTGCTACCTTGGGTGACGGCCAGCATACCCATGAAGGTGGCGGCAATTTGCGAGGAAAACTGCATCTTGGGAACTATTCGCCTCGAGTAGGCTCGCTAGAAAAGAGATTCGTATGCTGGTCTTCGGTCTTCTCCGTTAAACGGAGGCTCATTTCTGTGGATTTATACTTTTCCTTGTTCCGCTGCGAGCATCAGCGGCACGTCAACACCTATACGTGGGAGTCATGTGGCAGGCCGCTGTCTCTCACGAATGTGTCAGTCGGGAAGGGCTTTAGCCAATGACTGGAGATGCTAAATCTTCTAAACTAGAGGCACAGGAATGTCTTTCAGTTGTTCTACATCATATTTGAGCCACCCATGCCGATCCACGTGTATCTGTAATTCCCGGGACTTTCTGTACAGCCGGTCCATCGGATGGAATGCGTATGATCTGAAACCAACGGCTTCGGTTCCAGCTTCCCAGTTCGTCTCAAATCGCGAAAGGGAGCTTGAAGTCTCACTTGCAAGGTTTACCGTAGATACATCTATGGGCTCTAGTGTTGCTGGAACCTTGATAGCCTCCAAGAAACGACCCTAACTTGTCCTGTAGCAGACAGTATCAATGCCGTCTAAACTTAGTAGCCTGGCCTCTCGGATACAAGGTAGAAAGATGGCGTATGTGCGCGGTATGCAAACGTTGCCTCATTTCGGGGTGTAACAAACTATCTTATAACTATAGTATGTATTAACTATAATATAGAACTTCCAAAGTGAAGGTAAATGATGACAGCTTGCAAGTCTGGGTTAGTGGCTGGAGACTCAATTTCATTGGATATACCCACCCTGGTTTTCTCTGAGATGGTGATCTTCCCATCTCAAGTCCTCGAGGGCAAGTGGTATTCTTGGTCGCAACACCAGATACGGCACCCACACTTCTCAGATATCAATCGCATGCCTAGATTCGGCAAATGGTTGATAGCTCGGCAATGCATTTATTCTTTATCTCATTATCTCATCCTTCTAGGGGCTTGGCGTCGCTTAAGGGCTATTCAGGCTATTTCCGACTCTCCAGGCAGGGGCGATAGAGCTCGTCGATAGGAGTATTGCGAGACGTGCGTGATGTGGGCGGTGCAACTTAACCCATTGCAGCAATCTCTGGTGGCTAAATGTGCGGCTCCAATGATCGAGTAACATGTATAATAACATGATAAAAACGGCTTTGCGGTGATATTAAGGTCGGAAGCAAGGTACCTATCAGCAGAGCATTCAAATGGAAGCGCAAGCCGCTCTCCGCAAGCCGCTCTCTGCAAGCGAACAATGGCATGTCCTCTTCTGCTTCTCAACGGTGCCAGACGTTGCGCAGAACTTGAAGAAAAGCAGACATGTTGGCATCGCCAGCCATGAAGGCCCTGTTTGGCGCATTCGCCGGCCTAGCCGCCGCCGTGTCTCTGGGGGATCGCACCACCAAGACGATTCACCATGGCATATCACCCCAGTTCATAGACAACGCCGCGTTGGCGCAGTTCACAGCGGACACCGCTGGTGCCGGAGTACAATACAACCAGAACTGGGCAGGTGCAGTTCTTATGGGTACCAATCTCACGACTGTATCGGCCCTTGTCAAGATCCCATCGGCAGCGATGCCTCCTGGCGGCAGGGCGACTGTCCAGTACTCAACTACTACCTGGGTGGGCATTGACGGTGTCAGCTGCGCCACCCAAGCGCTCCTGCAAGCTGGAGTCGATACATTCGTGCAGAACGGCAACGTGCGCTTTGAGGGCTGGTACGAATGGTATCCGCAACCTTCGATCCCCTTTCCCAACTTTGCCGTCAAGCTCGGCGATGTGATTAATATTACGGTTGGCGCTACGTCCGCCACCACCGGCTTCGCCACTTTGGAGAACCTGACGACCGGGAAGAGCGTCAACCACGTCTTCACGAACGGTGCCCGACTATGCTTCAAGAGTGCGGAGTGGATCGTGGAGGACTTTAGCCAAGGCAACCAGATGGTGGCGTTTGCAAACTTCACGACAGTTACCTTCACCAATGCCACGGCGAAGACAGGGGATGGAAAAGTGCTGGATAACACCGGATCACAGATATTCGGGATTATGCAGAGGAACAAGGTATATACGGAGTGTGCGACGCCAAGTTCTGATACCGTAGAATGCAAATACATCGGCTCTTAGGCAGCGGAGTTCGACGTTCAGCTGACTGGGCCTCAGCGCCCGGGAACCACAATATAACGACCGAATATTTTAGCGGCTGTTGACTTTATGGAGGATGGCGGAGATGGTGTCATTCCCCGAGGAATAAGGATCACTCTTACGATAACCTAAGTTGTGACATTCTTTTATGATAATTGCCTAATGGAAAGTCGAAACCATTCCTGAAAATAAATATGGGACAGTCAACCGTTTGGATCCTCGGCCATGTTTGTTGCATACTGCTATTAGAAGCGGCCCCCTTGATACACCAGAATTCATCTCACCTGTCCTGACTCACAGCTTGCTAACCATGGACACTCGCTCAGCTGAGCTCGGGGCACGGCGCATTTTCAACTCGGGTCGCCTGAAGAGCCTTGCCGTAACCTGACCCCTCTCCGCAGGAGAATAGCCAATAAAATCAACTTCTTTCTAACTGCGTAGTCACCAGTGCCGCAGTAGAAGCATTTCATTGTCCGAGAAATTACGTCGAGCAGTTCGTTGCGGGGGCTGTGCCTTGCCCAACACCAGTAGCATTTGCAGAGAGTCTCGAAGACTACAGTCAACCAAAATCCATTCGCATCATTCGGCAAACACTTGGAACTCATATCTTGAAGGACTCAGCCTAGCCTCCGGACCGAAGTTATGTGTTTCGAACACCTCGGCGCTATCCTTGTATGCATGATACAAGCATGTCTCTGAGCGTTACTAGCTTCTTACAACCTGGGTTACACAGCTCCAGGAACCCTCGCGATGTGACGGTATTTCCCTATTGCCTTCGCTGTGAGAAACAGGTTCGTCTCGTACGGCTCGATCCAGGGTCCAGAGGCTCCCCTATAATCTGCGAGATTCTGCCTTCAAGCCTCGAGCCTTCTCCAGAGCCGTATGAATGTCTTTTGTACATGTGGGGCCCTTCTGTCAACTCAAAGTCAATTTCGATGAACAATAGAACGATACAGGTCCGCCAAAACCTCTGGGCGGCATTGGAAGCGATTCGATACGAAACAACATCCCGGACCTCGAGGGTAGATGCGTTGTGTATCAACCAGAATGACGCACCAGAGGTTAACACTCCAGTCGCCATCATGGGACTGATCTTTCACGGTGCGCTCAAGGTCTTGGTTTGGCTTGGAGAAACAGCAGACGATAATGACTTACTGTTTCGTTATATCAAGCCCACCGAGCCCTGGGGTTTTAATCAAATGGGACGGTCCATGGGAGCACCGATTCGCGAAAGCTATGGAGGCTTTCTATCACCGGCCATATTGGAGGTGAGTCTGGATCATACAGGAGATAATGGCTGCAGTCTATTGATATATTCTGTGGGACCCGGTTTACAACAGACCTAGCTGGCTGGCTTTATCAAATCATCAATACTGGTACCTGAATACGAATGGGCGGATGGATAGGAGGATTGTTGCCCCGTCTTATTCTCGTATCTGAAGCAAGAGAAACCCCCAGCCCCGGCCGGCTCTGTTGCAAGGATCGCACACCAACGCGCGCGTCAGATTCATCCAGTAAATATCACAGCTGAAAGATCCCCGCATGAACTGGATGCCAGGGCAAACCAATGCCTTGCTTGCCTCAAGGACGATGGATTTTGTGAAGATAACGGGGATGTGAGAACATTTAGCACCTCCCTGCTCTCGTACGCTCCCACGGCCGTGCTTCGCGGCAAAAGTTCAAATATTTCATGTTGAAGGGCGAACATCCAGTTCGCTCACAGCAAGCTTACCTGAAATTTCTAGTGGTTCGCTCTTATAGCCATTCTACCGTGCCGCTCTGACAATACCAATATCAGGGTATGCCATCTCTCTGTATCGAGCTTGCTTCTAAGCAACGTAGAGATATTGCACGTGGAGAAACACAGGCTCGCCTTCGTTACTTACCTCGTTGAACCCAGCCACCTAGGCACTTTTGCTACCATGACCGAGTAAGCCCAATAGGATCTTCCCCAACCACATCATGGCCCCCGGTGCCAAGACCTGCGGCTGATTTCAAAAGGGCGCGCTCGCGTTCGAATGCTGGATCCCAGACACAGGCTGAGCAGGTCCTTGCCCCTACATATACCAATGGGTCATCCTTTCTCACTCTCTCAAGGCTGCCAAGGTGCCAAGAAACCATATAGACCGCCAAGCTCCCCACAATGCCGACCGTCACGACCTATCTCGACTACCAGGTGTCCAACTTTGGGCCGCTTACCTCCACCTATACGGCTCCTCAGTCGTGCTCCACCGGTACTAGTTTTATCGGCGCTGTCCTTGCTAGCTCGCCAGATGTGCAGTGGGCATCGGCCTGCGAAGCATCGGCATACAACCACGGCGATTGCCTTCCAGCGGGATCTGCTATAGACGCGCACTTTTCATCCGCTCTTCAGAGCGATGCCTCCCCTAACATAGTCATCTACCATTCCCCCGGTCTGGCGTGTCCAGCGGGCTGGGCGACCGCCGGCTCTGTGGCGAAGGCATCGGACGGCTCACTGGTGAGCCCGTCGGGGGTTTTATCCCACACTCCGGTGCCGTCTGCGCTGTCGAAAGTAACTGCTCTCAACGGGCTTGAAGTCTTGGAGAATGTTTTAGACCCAGGAGAGACAGCTGCGGTGTGTTGTCCGAGGTAGGCTATTCCCATAGTTTTCACGCCCTACTGATGGACAAAACGAGAACTAACTGACCGTAGCCAATGGACAATACACCCTGATGGAGGCTGCTATTCCGTGCTTCCTGCATCTGTCTATCGACCTACGGTCGGCTGCTTACTTGAGCTGCCTTCCTCTGATTACGTGGTCACAACCACGACATATACTCTAGCAGGGCATGCCGTGTCAGGACCGTTATTCCTCATCACCGGTACTGCGCCGATGACTGCGGAGAGCACCACTTTTAGCACAAATGCGGCTACGAGCTACCTAGGAGCCTCAATTCTTCCTATGGTAACTCTGGTCTACAAAGCGGGTGATGGGACCACCGGCAGCCCAGCCGCGACTTCGAGTAACCCGTCAAACTCATTGAATAGAGGTGGAAGTGACGCGCTTATCTTGTGGCCAATCGTTTGGGTGACAATATCCATGGTCATTGGAGCGGGGATCGTGTTGGGATAAGATGGAGGGGGGTGCATCGATATCGGAAAGCCGGGGCAGGACATAGTTCAAGGGATTGTGCCTTCTTCACAAGCTACAGGGATCGTAATTATTACAGAATTCTCAGTTTCGCCAATCAGACCAACTCAGGCTTTGCAATCGTGTCCCGTTATCGGATTGGGCTTCATTGCGTCCTGACCCCTGATGACGCAATGTTCGTACATTGTGACATGAGCTACACGAAACATTACAATTGAGCGAGGGCTGCCATTCCGGATCTCCAAGACCAACAAAACCCAGGTTTGGGCTAGTCTATATACGGGATTCGCATTGCGAGATCCGCCAATACCTAGATTGTCGGGTCTAAGCCACCGATGGCGTGCTCCTGAGCAAAATGCCAGAACGCCAGTCGCCCCACAAGCACGCCATCGCCGCCCCCGTCGTAGATACCACTCATTGAAGTGGCAGACAACGGGGTATATAAACGCTGGTGGACTTCACGAACATGTTGATTCGAGTCACGATCAGCTCCTCAATACCTTCATTACGCTTATTCCAGAGTCCCCTTGTCTCTCATTAGCGCAGCACAACTGATACAATGGCCGGCCTCAACCTGTACGACGTTGTCATCAACACGTTTACCAAGAACCTCAAGACCCTGGACCATATCCTCACAAAGGCCGAGGAATTCGCCAAGGAGAAAGGACTCGATGTTGATGCCGAGTTCCCAAATGCCCGCCTCGTCGAGGACCAGAACCCTTTTACTTTCCAGATCCAAAACGCCACAAAGAACGTCAAGGTCACTCTCGGCCGATTGACCGGCCAGGAATACGCTCCGTTCGAGGACAAGGAGAAGACGATCACCGACCTCCGCAAGCGAGTTCAGGAGACGCTGGACTTGCTAAAGGCGGTCGACGCCGCGACGGTGAACGCCCGGCAGGACGAGAAGGTGAACCTGTAAGAACTCCGCACCAGAACTATTAGAGAGGTATCTGACGGTTCATGTGTAGGCCATGGAAGGGTTCCACTATTCAGTTTTCAGTGGCGGATGCCGCCTTGAACCAGGGCGTGCCCAATGTGTACTTCCACGTCGTCACGGCTTATTCCATCTTGCGCGCGAAAGGCGTCCCGGTCGGAAAGGCGGATTATCTTGGTGCTTTCCTTGCATGAACAATGCGGCTTCTCGCCCATTTTAGAGCATAGACACGTTGTCTCTCCATACTGACCACTCGGCTTTGAATGGATCAAAAGTTTAAATAACATCCCCAAGTTAGAGGTGGAACACGTCCAAAAAATATTATACTGCAGTGAGGAGCAGCACCAACGCAGACCAGGGCCTACCTTGCATGAGATCGGGGGCAAGATTACATTTGGATCGTATTGCTCTCTCTAACTAGTGAGGTATGTAGGGTGTACTTACCTTAAGCTTCTGCCTGGCTAGTGGCACTCTCCGCTGTGACACAACTTTTTGCCACTTTCACAAGTATTCCTACCCTATAGCAAGATACTTACTATATTTCCTTTTTTCTCCGACCGGTAACCCCATACGCTTGCCACCACGGGACAGGCATGCAGCCCCCACACAACCATGTAAGCCCTTCGCGACGCGAATCTGCCGAGAAACCTGGCAGTCTCGGCTTTAGGCCAAGATTGGATCGCGAAGAGGACATAGGCGTCAGTTCTGGGTCTTGTACTCTGAAGATCTCGTCGAGTTTCCTTTGGGAAGCTTATTGGTAGCTAGCAATAACTAAGCTCTTTGGACTAAAGTATTACTCCGATGTTGTGACTAGTCTGCGGCAATTTGTTTCGCTAACGGGGGTATGGGGTAAAGGATTGAGGATTGGTGCAGCGGTAGTCCTGTCGCTATGGAGCTGTAAGCACTACTGCGTGGCGTTATACAAGGGGCAGAAAACAAGGGCCTCATGCTACCAAACTGATTCCTTCGAGATAAGGGTTCATTCGCTCTCGTTGAGGATAAGCCTACAGGGACTATTGTCCTTGCCCAAGACAAAAGGAGGGAGCTCTGTGCTTAGCTTTGGAAAGTATCTGGATCAATTGCTTAAGAAGGATGTAAATAACGTCCCCAACTTGTAGCAAAATAGCTGCAAGATCCACTATGCAAGCCCTCAATGCCCTATAGCACATATACGTAGTAGCTGGCAATGTGCGGAGACCGCGACTCGTCCTTCCTTTTTTTAATTTTTTTTCTTCTTCTGAGCTTGCTTCCCGTCATCTTGTGCGCATACTCTGTGAGATGAGGGGAACGGCAGGCCAATTAAATAGCAGATATTATCAATTCTCCAGGCGCAACTGAGGCACAAACTACCGTGTTCGGCTGCTCCCGAGGAAGGGCTTGGCCTCACGGTAAACAGGCATACAGCCGTAGCTTACCACCACCGTGCGCCTTCCATACTGCATAGAGTCTCCACGTGCACGAATAGGACCAGTCTAGGCGCAGACGGCAGGTCGAGGACGCGCGTATCGAATGGAGGGAGGATACAACAATAAGCAGCGAACCAGGAACCGGACGTTCCTGGGTCGGCCTAGCGATCGCGATCGGTCGGGGTCCCTCGCTCGAGCTGACTCTAGCAGCTCGTAGATTTGGAGAAGCCTTCCGACCTGCACCCATGAGCGGCGTAAAGCCGTGCCGCTACTCATCCTTGCAGCTGTCCTCAAGATGCGTGGTACTAATGTAATATCGTGATGTGCGGAACTAATGTTTGTGCTTGCGTGCATATAAAAAGTCCTTCTCCCTCGAGCGGACTCGGCCGGTCGTCCGCCAGGTTTGTTTCCAAAGCCGGTGCCTATATAATCGACAGAGCATCCTAGGTGTAGCTCTGTTGCAATTGACTGCTTCAGGATCCTTGGCTTTCATTAACTGAAGCGAAGCCTTCCTCGCAAAACGCACCGTGTAGCTTGCAGCTAGACCAGCGTCAAGATGTCTCTTCTTTCTACGATCCTATTTGCTGGCGCTGTGACGGCTTTTGCCCACCCGCGAGGAGGCTATGGGGGACACGAGTGGAAGCCGCCTGGGCCGGGCAGCGGTATGGAAACCTTGCTCGGATTCTGGTGGAAACGTGCTAATTGTATGGGATGCAAGTTCGGGGACCCTGCCCAATGCTTAATACCTTGGCAAACCATGGCTACCTCCCCCGCAATGGGAAGAATCTCACCCAGGATGTCACCCTGGACGGCCTTGCCGAGGCGCTCAACCTGGATAATACCTTTGTACAGCCAATCTTCAACAGGGCCCTGACGACGAACCCGGAGCCCAATGCCACATGGTTCTCGCTTGAGAACCTCAACACCCACAATATCCTCGAGCATGATGCCAGTCTAAGGTTCGCCTAGCCTATCCTTAACTTTCTAGAGCCATTTACTAATGTAGTCGAGGACAGCCGTGTTGATGCCTATTTTGGCAATCCCCAGCCGTTCAACCAGACCATTTTCGACCAGACGCGATCCTACTGGACCGACCCTCACATCATCAACGTCCAGATGGCTGCCAATGCTCGTTCGGCCCGGGTTGCAACCTCCAAGGCCACCAACCCCACCTACAGCATGAGCACCATTGGCGAGATTTTCAGCGTGGGGGAGTCGGCAGCCTACATCCTTGTTATCAGCGGTGACAACACCACCGGCACAGTACGCAAATCGTGGGTTGAGTATGTGTTCGGTAAGTGTAGACAACATTTCGCCTCGCCAATTCTTCGTGGCTGATGCTAGCGCAGAACATGAACGCCTCCCCTTCGAGCTGGGATGGCGCCGACCCAAGAATCAGATCACACGCATCGATCTGGTCAATATGATGGCCCGGGTGACCAATGCGACGGCCCCCGATGATAGTACCGTTGCTATTCGCGACAGCTTCCACACAGTCTGAATCCAGCACAGAAATCGGAAGGGACGAGGCTATTAGTACCAGAAACAAATATTAGAAAACTAGTCGATAATGAACTCAATGTTCATAATCTAGAAGAATAAGAAATCAAAGCAATATGGTAACAGAGATCCATATACCAGGCGCACATCAAGTACGACAATGCTGCCGAGAAGCAAGCTCGACAGCTTTATTGTACTACTATGCGATCCCAGTGATGGGAAAGAAGGGTGACATCACGGAGGGCGATCGGCAGGCAGTGACGGCAAATCCGGCAGCGAATGAGTGGATGGCGGATCGGGATGTGGGGGCTGGGCGATAAACACTGGCTTTGGAGAGCAGCGTGAAGGCGGAGAAAAGTGTGGTGCGTTCTCTGTCCAGCCATACGGATGCCACGCCAATGCTTCACTCTCCGAAGGGGGGCCGAGTTGAGGATCGCTGACTTGGAACTGGTCACCTTAATGGCACCCCTGCACCAATGCAATGATCGCGGCGTCATACTTCCCAAGTTGTGGGGGAAGCGAGACTGGATGCTACCCACGAGCCCGTGATCACCGTGTAGTGTCCCTTAAAATGAATAGAATAAATCGCCAATGTCGTGTCACGTACTCTGGAGTACTATCTGAGGAACCATTGTCTGGCGCCTTTATTCCATAAATCTTTGGGGTGCTTCAGCCTCACCAACTAAACCGGCATTCCTCAAACAGCAGTCATGGCGGGGACTGGGCCAAACCTCGAGGAAAACTTGGACGACAGGGAGGTCCATGAGCTTGAGGAGATTCTACACACAAAGATCTACCCAGGAACGGAGTAAGCTGCACTGATAATCACACGAACCCCTCAGTTGCGCCCCGTGTATCAGTCATTGAGGCTCGACTTTTACAGGATCATGCGCGATGTCGGGAGTCATCACTTCGTCAAGGCCGAACGGCGAGTTCTCATCCCGCAGCCGTCAGACGACCCGCGCGACCCCCTCAACTGGTCGCCGTTCTGGAAGGGCGCGACCATCTTCAGCGCGACGGCGATCTCCTTCAGCCTCAACTTCGGGCCATTGGCACTGGCCCCGATGTTTGAGGAATACACCAAGGAGTGGGATCGCAGCCTGGCGGACGTTGTACAGTTCACGGGTGTGGCCATCCTGTGCCTTGGGTTCAGCAACTTCATCTGGGTCCCCATCATGGTCTGCTTCGGTCGGCGGCCCGTGGCCATCTTCTCAACCCTAATCTGTGTCTGCAGCTCTATCTGGAGGGCGCGAGCCACCAGCTATGACAGCTTCATGGGGGCATCGGTGCTCAACGGCATCGCTGCGGGCCCCTGCGAGACACTGATGCCGCAAGTTATAGCTGATATTATCTTCCTCCACGAGCGTGGTTTTTACCAAACCTTGTATTTCAGCATGTATTTCATCTCGCTGATGATCGGGCCGATTATCTCGGGACCCATGGCAGAACATACAGGATGGCGGAGCTTTTGGTGGTTCAACACTGCTCTCCTATTGTTTACGCTTCTCGTCAACGTTTTCCTGTTTCCCGAGACGCGGTACAATCGGGTGCTCAGCCCCCACAGCGAGAAGTTGACCACCGGCGCCCATACTAACGCTCAAAACGGTGGCGTCACGGAGAAGACTTCAGAACCGGAGCTAGATCCCAATGAAAGGGGTGGTGCCACTCACCACGAAGATACAGCTCTTGCGGCCGCCCCGACAGCCTCGACTGTTTCAGCAAGTCGGCTGCAAGAAGCAGAATCTGGCATGCACCCACAGACAACGCACGTGGATCCAGCCCTAGGCAAGGGCAAGCCCAGCAAACTCCAATTTGCGCCGTTTCAGAAGTATGCCGGCAATTTCCTGCGGGAACTCTGGCTCCCACTCTATCTACACGCCTACCCGATCGTGGAGTTCGCGGCCTTCGTGGTGTCGTGGTCTGCCTCGGGATATCTACAGGTCAACCTATCGCAGACACAGGCGTTCGCGGCTCCGCCGTACAACTTTACCAGTCAGACAATCGGCTTCTTCAGCTTCTCTCTGTTCATCGGCGGCCTGATCGGTCTCTTTACCTGCGGACCGCTCTCCGACTGGGTGGCTGCGAAGCTGACTGAGCGGAACGGCGGCGTCCGGGAGCCCGAGATGAGGCTCGTGGCGATGGTGCCGTACATGTTGATCATGATTCTAGGGAGCATTGTCACGGCGGTCGGGTATGATTACCACTGGCCGTGGCAGGCCATCGTGATAATAGGCTACGGGAGCCTCGGGATGCAGGTCTCGGCTCTTCCGAGCATTGCCAGCACCTATGCCATCGACAGCTACAAGCCAGTGACTGGGAGCATGTTCGTGATGATCACGATCAACAAGAACGTGTGGGGGTACGGTATGAGGTAAGAGTGTGTGTCTAGTTGGAGAAAGAAGATCGAGCTAACATGTCGAGTAGTAAATTCCTCACCAACTGGGCAGAGGCCGATGGCTTCATACCCCCCATCCTCGTCAACATGGCGTTGACAACCGTCTTTTGCCTCTGCGGGATTCTTTTCTGGTACTACGGAAAGCACCTTCGGGGTATCACTGCGAAGTCATTTGTCCACCGCCTCTGAGGTGAACCTGCTTAATCTCCAGAATATGCTCTACTTAAACGGAGATTGTCTAGTGCGTTGGCAGGCAGAAGCCTCGCTCGAGCCAGAATAGTTGAGATTGAGTAGAAACTACAGGCAAGATGCTGAACAGCCGTCTGTGACCTCGTTTCAAATACAAGATTGTAGTTGGACCGTTGGGTTACAGCAATCGCTATCCACTACAAGCATATATAGTTCGCGTGATTTGGTTGATTTCATCCTTGGCTAAGCCAGTGAAGGCCAATGAATGGCCGAACGCCATGCCATTCCGACGGTCGGGGCGGGGCCATTTCCGGTTCCGAGCGAACTCCGCAACTTTGAGATGGAAGAATCAAATGGCAAACGGAACTGATGTACTCGCCATCACGTCACCTCAGCTGACAAGAGTCCATTTGGTTCCTATATATGCACTCAGGTTATCTTGCCGATCTGAAGCGGGGTATCTGAATCTAAATCTTCATCCCCTCCCCTGTACATGACTATTCCCATGGCCACCCACCTCCCTCACCCCTTGTCCGACCTCAGCGTCGATGAGACCAACCGTGCCCGCGATGCCGTGCTGGCCCTCCATCCAGGAACTGTCATCGACTTCCGCACAATCTATCTACTGGAGCCTCCCAAGGCCGAGGTCGTCCCCTTCTTGGAGCTAGAGCATGCAGGCAAGCTCACCGGCGACTCCTCGCGGCCCTCGCGGCTCGCCCAGGCCCGGTACGATGTTATCGGTGGCTCTAGGGTCCCCGAGTACCACGAATCTGTGATTGATATCAACACGCTGCACCGCGTCGGCCATAACGTTATCGGGTCGGAGCACCACGCTAGCTTGACCATGTGAGTGTCTCCCTTGGTCGCTCTTTAGGTCTCTAACTCGTATTCTTCCCGTAGCTTTGAGTTTGACGTTCTCGTCAAGGCAATCCAGGAGTCGCCGCTTTTTCAAGAAAAGATGAAGAGTATCAAACTGCCCCCTGGGTTCGAGCTCGTTATCGAGCCATGGCCCTATGGCGGACCGGACGTGGAGGATGGAAGCACTCGTTTCTTCCAAGGCCTCTGCTTTGGCCGGGACACTCGCAGTGGCAACCCAGACTCTAATTTCTACGCCTACCCTATACCCGTCATCCCAATTATGGATGCGGGAAAGCGCGAGATCGTACGCATTGATGAGCCGGCCACCGGCGGCAACGGCGAACCCCTGACGGGGAAGTCACACGAGGCCAAGGTCCTAGACCACTGTAGGACAGCCGAGTACGTGCCAGAGCTACTTCCGAATGGTACTAGGAAAGATCTCAAGGCCTTGACGGTCGTGCAGCCAGAAGGGCCTAGCTTTTCCGTCTCAGACGCAAATCTTATCCAGTGGCAAAAGTGGCGTTTTAGGGTAACATTCAACCCGCGCGAGGGCGCTGTGCTGCACGATGTCCGGTACGACGGACGGGATATCTTATACCGCCTGAGCATGAGTGACATGGTAAGAGACACGATTTCGAACTTCTGCCCCAGGCGACTACTCGTTGCTGCGCAGTTGGCTGATCTCGAGAGTAATGCTTAGACGGTGCCATACGCTGACCCTCGACCGCCCTTCCACCGGAAGCAGGCGTTCGATTTTGGGGACGGCGGCTTGGGGCATGCTGTTAATAACCTGACACTGGGTTGCGACTGTCTTGGGGTAATCAAGGTAAGACTCGTTCCGCAATGGTGTTCAATTCGTAGCTTGTCCTCTGACACGGTCTGCATCGTAGTACTTCGATGGTGTTCTCACGGAAGCCAACGGCAATGCGGTGGTGACAAAGAATGTCATCTGCTTGCACGAGCAAGATAACGGCATCAACTGGAAACACACGAACTGGCGCACTGGCCGCGCAGTGGTGACACGCCGCCGTGAGCTCGTCGTCCAATTCATCATCACGCTAGCCAATTACGAATACATCTTCGCCTTCAAGCTCGATCAAGCTGCTGGAATCACTGTGGAAGCGAGGGCTACAGGCATCGTGTCGGTCGTCAACATCGATGAGGGCAAGACGGCGTCATGGGGGAACGTCGTGAGCCCCGGCGCGCTGGCCCAGAACCACCAGCACATATTCTGCCTCCGCATCGACCCGGCCATCGACGGGCACACGAACAATACGCTCGTTCAAGAGGAGAGCCTGCCAGTGCGCTTGGATAAGCGCACTAACCCGAACGGTAACTACTACGAAGTCCGTCAGACGCCCATCACTACCTCAGTGGGGCTCGACATCGCGCCGGCGAACAACCGCGTGTTTAAGGTACAGAATCTCTCCCAGAAGAACCCCATTAGTGGAAAACCAGTCGGCTACAAGATCTCGACACCGCCTACCCAGCTACTGCTCGCCGACCCAAACAGCATTCAGGCAAGGCGTGCCCTCTTCGCACAGCACCATCTGTGGGTAACTAAGTATAAGGACGACGAGCTCTACGCTGGTGGTCGCTACACTCTCCAAAGCCGACAGGAGGTTGGGGGCTTGGCAGATGCGGCGGCGCGCAACGACGACGTTCTCGACGAAGATATTGTTGTCTGGAGCGTTTTTGGTCTAACCCACAATCCTCGAGTCGAGGACTGGCCGGTCATGTGAGTACTCGTCGTCTTCCACGAATTCCCGCCGCCGGCAAGGCAGATTATTCGGACTCGCAGCTGACGCAAAGCAACAGGCCTGTTGAGATGCTTCAGGTGCATATAACGCCGTCCGATTTCTTCACAGGGAATCCTGCCCTGGATGTTCCGCCGAGCAATGATAGCGGCTCCAAGCTGACAGATGGATGCTGTACATAAGGCCATACCGGCAACGGGGTAGCTAATGAATATGAGAGCCTCCCGATAATAAAGTTGAGGTCCGAGAAGGGGGCACGAAGCTACTATACGAAAGCGGCCCGAAGCGGCCAAAATCTTGGCGTAGTCCTCTACCCGCATGCCCAATCCGCATCGTCTAAGCTATTCCGAGTGGAGCTTGGATAAGGTTGGGTAGGCTGTGCACATGCAGCACAGCCTGCTTAAGTTAGGTGATAGAAACAAGGCAGAGGAGAACCATAAATGTCCTCAATCCTGCTAATCCCAGCATCAGTTGCCTGAGAGTCCATCAATTTGCTTCCTCATTTCCCTTTTATTGCTACAGGCTATCGTCTAAGAACATTTGGGAAGCCAGTCTTAAGCTGGGCAACGTATTAGTTTTTAGCCATGGCTAGCGAAAAGGCGGTCAGCCACTTTAAGTTCAGCGTCGTCCCAGGGATCTTCTTCGACTATGCCGAGAAGACCAAGCAGGACCGATCCTATCGCGTTACCACCTTGCCTCAGCTAGGAATTCTCGACCGAGAGTACGAATGGAGTGAAGCCTCGAACGCAACCAGCGGTGCGGGAGGGCAGGCCAAGCCCTGGGAACGCCTCAGGGACTATGTGCACCACCTCAATGAGAAGGGGGCGGGCGCAACAACCTATAAGGTCTTGTATCTCAGCAGGCACGGGTTTGGCTGGCACAATTATATGGAGGCCAAGGTCGGCACCGAAGCTTGGGATGTATGACACCGCACTTGCTCTTGCCCTTGTCGCTGCTGATGCTGTGCAGAATTATTGGTCCCGCCTGGACGGCGACGGGGAAATTGTCTGGGCCGACGCGCATCTGCACGAGAAAGGCATTGAGCAGGCCAAGGTATTGGGCCAGTTTTACGCCGATGGTATCGCCAACGACGGGATCCCCTTCCCTGGCGCCCTGTACACAAGCCCGCTCGCGCGGTGCCTGGAGACTTCGCGCCTGGCGTTCACGCCGTCGTATGAGCGTCAGGGGGCTGCCTTCCGGCCGATTGTCAAGGAGCTGCTCCGAGAGACCATCATCGAGCACACGTGCGACCGGAGAAGCAGCCGGAGCTGGATTGCTGAGAACTATCCGGACTACGTAATTGAGCCGGGTTTCACGGAGGAGGACGAGCTGTGGGCCAGCCACAAGTGGGAGACGATCGAAGACCACATAAAGAGGAAGCAGGCCGTCTTGGAGGAGATCTTCTCGACGGACAGCAACGCTTTCATCGCCCTGACGATACACTCGGGCGCCATCTCGGCCGTTCTGGGAGCGCTAGAACATCCTGAGTTTCACCTCCAAGAAGGCACCAGCTTCGCCATGCTGATTCGGGCAGACAAGGTCGACGTAGATCAGTGATGATGTGCATAGTGGGGTGGAGAGCTGCTTGCATCAGCCCTGATCGGATTCTAGCGTTAGCACTTTGCGTAATATTTGACCTAGCCTCACGCGCCTTCGCGCCGTGAATCATTTACAGGAAAATTTCCGCCTCCGTGCAAGGATCGTATAGTGCTTCTCGGCATGGATTTGCGGGGTAGAGCTGAGTATAACTAGATACTCCACTGTACTGTAATTACCCAGCGGACTACCTCTGTGGAAGGTAGCTAGCGGTAAGCGCGGTACTCCAGACCTGAACAGAAACCTATCGGAGACGGAGCTCTATGTTTTAAGCCGTTAAGAAACCCGCGGTACTTTTTTTAAAAAATAAAAAGAAATAGTTAAAAAGAAAATAAAAATTAATAATAAAATTAATGGACGGTAAGCTTACCATTGGTAAGGTCTGGCCAAGGGCTTAAGTGACATTCCGATATCCTGCCGTCCCCACATGCTCCAAAATTCTGCTCTAGAACAACCCACGAGAAGGTCACTGCGATAAGATGTGTGAGCCTCAGGCTCGAGACTCAAGCCCGTCTGCTCAGCAGCGAGACGAGGACATCTTGAAGCGATGTAATGAACTCCTGTCCGTCTTCAAGCGCCTGAATGCGCTGCGCGCCGCGCGCGAGCTCCCCCGCTTCGCCGGCATGATCACGCGGCTCGAGACCGAGATCCGCACCACGCGGCGCGGCAAGAACAACTGCCCCAACATCAGCTCTTATGAGTCACATTGGAACGCGCTGCGGCGCTGCCGGGCGGTCACAAAAATGCATTGCTACATCTCGCGGCACCCGGGCAGCCGCATCGACTGCACCGTGTGCCCGCCCGCCGGCCCGGACCAGTCCGAGAGCTGCCCAACCATGTCGCACCAGCCCAAGGAGGACTGGGTATGGGTCGATGCCGTTGTCGACGACGGGGCCGAGTGGCTGAGAGTCGTGGGTACCGATGAGAAGAGGGTGCTACATGAGATGGCCGCCGCGGGCTGGGACTGGGAGAGCGACGACGACGCAAGTGAGGCAGAGGAGGACAGGCGGAGGGACGAACGCTGGGAGGGCAGCGACGATGACGAGGCGGAGGTGCCTCTGATTCGCCTAACTAGAATTCTGACCCGCGTCGCCCAGTCTCGGCCCCATGTCTGCCAGATTCCCCGGATCCGCATCGTGCTGCCTCGAATAACGGAGGGAAAGGATTCCCAGATCGACAAACTGCTTGCCAAGACGCGCAGCTTAGGCGTAGCTGTGGACTGTGCCAACTCGCTCTTCCTAACATCTCCTGCGCCGTCTGTGGACGAGGCGCTCGCGAGCCTCGTCCCTGACGAGCTGCAGCAGCTAACTCCCACCGTAAACTTGGACACTACGATCCTGGTGGCTCTAACAACTGACATGTGCCATATGCGGTTGAAGTCGCAGGCCTGGTTCAGCCGGACTGTGACGGTGCACCTGGAGGAGGAGCTGAAGAGCGGCGGGAGCCTGGACAAGCACCTGTATCCCGTACTGCGGGGCCGGAAGCTGGTGTGCAGTAGGGAGGCGGCCGAGCAATTCCGGAAACTCCTTGGGGAGATGGGCAGCAAGACCGAGGTCCAGCGAGCGGACATCATGCTGGCGGACTCAGCAGCGGCGGCGAGGCCCCGGGACCGGCACACTGAGCTGCAGGAGCTCTCTATATACCCGGTGCCTGTTGACTTCCAACTCCCGATCCTCGTGGCCGATGAGCCGTTCGATCTACAACGCGATCTCGACAGCGGCGCACTTCCGTCGATCGTGGGTGACGCAGTGGCAGACACCGAAGTCTCACCGCTGAACGTTGCCTCTTTCTATTATGGCTGGGCCAACGGCTACGCCACAATAACGTCCAACAACGAGGCCAAAAAGAGGATTATCCGAGAGCTAGAGCGGAGTGTGGTCCGCCGGGGGAGGTATATGGAAGGGGGCCATGGGCCGCAGATACTGGCACTGAGTTGTGCACGATCCCTGGTCTGCAAAGGACCAGCGCCGCATAGATTCAAGGACCTCGACATGGAGGCCGACTCCGTAGATAACTAAGAAACCCAAGCCGCATGACGTCGAGGCTGGGGCGTAAATACATGCATGGCTATCCCCCAACTCCCGAGAAGTACTCTCCAAATGGGAATCCTAGCTGCACCCAACGAGGATGCGCATGCTCGCCTCTAGTTATTTTTTTTATTCAGCGCTGCTGCAATGTTAGACCGGAGCCTCCTAGGGCACCCTGTCCCGAGTTCGCGGGCTGCCCGTCCGACCGTGGAGGGTTGAGCGGGGCCGCCACATAGGTGCCGTGGCCGCCAGCCTCTTGCATCATTTGTCGCCTCGCGCCTTCTCTCATCGTGTTGAGCTTTGATAGAATATCCATAACCTCCTTGTCGATGTTCTTCTCCGCTTCGTTATCCCCGTCGTCAGGGAGCTGGAGCGGCCCGACCACCCACAGCTCACGTAGCTGCCGGGTGAGCTGGAGTAGATCTTCTGTTGATTGAGTCTGGGCACCTTTAGTCCACCGGAGTGCATATGAGGCTGAGAGAAAAAGTTGGGGAGCTATATACCAGGGATTGCGTCATGAGTTCCATGGCGAAGCTGTGGTAGGAAGCTTGTCCGGTGGAGGCTGCGTTGTCAACCTTCTCGGTGGCATGGAAGACCATGTTCCTGAAGTGCGACAGGATGTCGGCTATGATGCGCTGCTCGCGATCTAAAGAGAATTGTAAGCCCGCAGGGGTCTAGATGTAACAAGACAATGTCGAGAGAGTAGGAGAATGAGGTCGTGTAGCGCTGCCTGAGCCGCACTCAGGAACACGAAGTTGCGGCTTGAAGGGCGCCTCACCAAGCAGATTAACGGCCGCTGCGGCCTGCTGATCGCGATCCATCTCGAATTTCTAGAGTGTATCTCTGTGGCACGAAGATAGAAGGTGAAAGCTGAGGGCGGGCGCGTAGGGAACCTGTGCTTAACTCCCTCCTCTCCCCATAGCTCCTACAATAATTGCGGTGGAGGGAGGTCTGAGGTTGGCGAAGGTGGGGCAGAATTGTTCTGCTACATCTGGACTCCACTTTTCATTCTGCCCCTCCTACCGTAGTCCCGTACAGAAAAACATCCGAGGCAAACACCTTCGTTAGACTGCCCTAGAATTTGCCGTCAAACCACGTGGAACCCCTGCATCTACTTGCCAAGAGGCAGGGGGAGCGCTAGGTTGAGGGAGGTGATGGCTTTGAGATTTTTTCCGGGACTAACATATTCCAAGAAATACACTATGCCTCAGATCGGATAGCCAGAGAAGTACCCCTGCAACTGTCGTCGATGTCGATATGGCCCTTCCCAGCTCCCTGTCTAATTCTGTAGCACTCTAACGCACTTACCCCAGCAATGGGCACAGCCCTTAGTGGCCTCCAGCTTGCCGGCAACTATCCTTCCACCGCCCTCGAATCAGCGATCATAGCTACCGAGTGGTCAGTACAATACTATTCACGCTACTAGTTTAGCTCCACGCACTCTGATGGGCTGATCCAGGTCGTAATGCCCACCACAGCTCAGCTGTGGTATCTGGGCGTACTTGTTGAGCAGCTCCTGCCGCGTGTTCTGAAGCACCTGGTAGGACGTCAGCAGTCAACTTTACCCTCACCCTGCATCCTATGTATACACCTACGCTCACGTAGCTCTGGCCTGGGTTCTCTCTCATTGTGTTCATAAACGCCCAGGACATGGCGCCGGTCGCAGCCCCGGCGATCGACGTATCCGCTGAGGTCTGGTCATCCCGGCATCCGGAGAACATCCACACGTCCTTCCCCTCGCGCTCCCAGTGCTCCTGGAAGTTCTCTGCGGCTAATCCTTCGTTATCGGCGTCGCTCCGGTGGTGGAGGCCATGGAAGAAGTCAGTGGCACCGCCGAGGAGCATCTTGGCGTCCTCGATCTTGTTCATGTTGAACCCGCCCTGCAGGAGGTGCTCAGCAGCTCGGACGAGCCCCAAACCTTTCTTCACTTGGTCCATGAGGTTGACGTTGCCGTCTGCGTCGGGCCGGAATACGTATGGTAGTTCACATGCCGAGCCCGAGTGGCAGCAGTCGAACAGGATTGTGAGCCGTGCCCCTGGGTGCATAGGAGAAACGATGGTTTGGTGGAGCTAAAGACTGCATAAGTTATGCCTTGCGCGAGGGGCAAGCGAACCGTCACATACTGTAGTGCTTGGGATTTGCCCGGTCTGCTCAAAGTCCACGGGACAAATTGTGTCGTCGAACCTAGCGACGTCAGTTCATGTGCCTAGGTAGGGCACGTAGGCTGTCGTACCCAGACTCCCTGTCGCCATCGGTATCTCTAACTTGGCCTAGCAGGTGTGAGCTTTCTAATTCGAGCTATAAAAGACGGTCACTTACCTCCATGGCCGGAATATGACAGCCAGAGGATGTCCCCGGGCTGGTTATAGCTCGTCAGCCACTTGAAGGCGGCCATCAAGTTCTCGCCGGTGGGGTAGTAAGGCGTCCCTTCGTTCTGTGGATCGTCTGTCAAGATAACCATGTCATTCTGGCTATCGGAAAATCCACGTTCGTTCACCAAGAACTGCTGCACGTTCATGGCATCGTTGATACAGCCCTTGAGCTCATGCTGAGACCCAAAGTAGTTGATCCCAATAATGAGGGCTTTTTTGCGGGGTTCACGGCTCATGGTCGAGGGCGGGCCGTGCAGCGAGGAAAATGAACGCAAGAGAGGGATGAAGACAGCTCAAACGATGGAACAAGGCTTGCCTGATTCTACTCAAGAATATTGATCTTTTTGTGTTCGAGGCAGAAGAAAGGTCCTAGTTTCAGGCATGAGTTGGGAGCAGAGCATAAACTGCTGAGGTGGCTCGGCCGTTTTAGGCTTAGCCCAGGGATGTGGACCAGTGCAGCCGGCAGTACTGGAGTACATGTACCTAGGGTAAGGTATTCATCCCCAAGTCTCGGCTCGCAATTGCATGCATTCCGGGAGTGGGCAGGAGCTACCCGACCTGAACGTTTAAATGGGAAGGGTAGCCGTCTCTATTTAGAAATGCGAGTAAAATTTCTTCTTCTTCGCTCCCTACAGACTTACCCGGAGGCAAACCATCTACAATATATCGCTGAGAACCATGCTCTACTGCCCGAACGACTCTGGGACAGGACCCACTGCTCTTCGTCTCACCTCTATGCGGTGGAACCAACCGTCATCTAGGTTAGATGATCTAGAAACGAATGACCCATCTTCCAGTCGACTGTGCACAGAGTCAGATGCTTGCTGAAGCGAGCTGCAAACGCCAGGAAAACAAAGAATTCCTTACCGTAGCCACCCTCTTGGAGATTTCATTCAGCTCTTCTAGCGTCGTGAGATTGATCTGGGGCTTCACAAGCCCGCGACGGAGAAAGTCAATGGCCTCCAGAGTGTCATTTCGT
This sequence comes from Thozetella sp. PMI_491, assembly GCA_021432635.1. Lineage (NCBI taxonomy): Eukaryota > Fungi > Ascomycota > Sordariomycetes > Chaetosphaeriales > Chaetosphaeriaceae > Thozetella > Thozetella sp. PMI_491. Next base: position 611,158 of record MU270020.1, read on the forward strand.
GTCCCGACAGCGACGCTGTCGATCCTCACGCCCCGGTCGATGAGTTCTAAGGGGTGGAAGCTGACCCTCTGGTCCGGCGGGGGTATGCCCACCGAGACCAAGGTTCCTGCCGCCCCCAGATATTGAAGTGCACTCTGGTATGCCAGGTTGGATCCGGCCGCTACGATAGCCGCTTTGGCGCCCTTCCCTTCGGTCACCTTGCTTACCGCCTCCACAAGGTCTTCCTGGCGGGCGTCAAAGTAGGCTTCCACCCCGAGCGATTGGCAGAGGTCTTCCTTCTCCTGGCCCACATCGATCGCAATGACACGGTATCCCATGGCCTTCGCGAACTGCACCCCGAGGGCCCCGACCCCGCCTCCGCCGCCAGGAACAGCAACCCACTCGCCGGGGCGCGCATCGCAGATCTTGAGCGCTTTGTAGGCCGTGACCCCACCGCAGACGATCGGCGCGAGCACCTCGTCGGGCAGGTCGAGCTCGTCGGGAAGGGATAGGATGTATCGCGAAGGGACCACGCAGTACTCGGCGAATGTCCCGTCCCACTTCCGCCCCGAGTTGAACTGCTCCACGCACCGGGTCTCGCCGTCGGGGAGCCGACACGAGCGGCATACGCCGCAGATGTCCCGAACCCAGGCGATGCCGACCCGGGCTCCGATCTCCACCGTGCCCGGTATGACGCCTTCGCCAACGGCAACGACGCGGCCGATGCCCTCATGGCCGAGAATGTCCCGGGCCGGCCCCCCCTTGCCGGACGCCATCAAGATATCGGTCCCACACACGCCGCTCACGGTGAGCTTGACCAGAACTTCCCATGGCTGGATTGTTGGGACGTCGTGCTCCGCCACCTCGAATCGAAACCCGGTGTCGTCTCTCTAGGCGCTGTTAGCACTGGAGGAACGCGAGGCGATCCCGGGGATGCGCACAACCACCACAGCAACTCTCTGCTTCGATGTGCGGTCTTCAACCATGATGACTCTCGTCTTCTAGCAAGATTGTGATTGCTTCCATCCTGACGATGCAGCGCTTGACCTCGACAGTTTTATCCATCGTCCCGTCTGCCCCCGCACGCACTGGCTCGGCTAGAACTGCTCGAGATTTGCCGAAGCCTACTCCAACAAGCCCGGCACTCTAGTCGCGCCCCCATTCTCTCCTGGTAGAATGCGGGGTTGGAAGCTCTGAGCTCCAACGGCAATGCGCTCGCCTGCCTCCTGTTTCAGCGACCACGCGGGTTAATTTGCGACCACTCTGGCGGTACCGACTGGCCGGCGACGGATCTACCCAGCGAGAAATGAGTGTTGTGTCGTCTCATTGCAACATTGCACTGCTGCAGGTACAACGTCTGCGCAGCGGCAGCGAAGTAACCGTTCGTCTGACTGCGGACGCAAGACGTCCACCACCGGCGATTCGTCGACCCATCCGAGGCGAAATATAAATATCTCGCGCTCTAGCATAGCTTGTCAGGTCCCATTTTGGACGACGACCTTGCCCCCAAGCAGCCCCTGCTTCGGGGTTCGCTTTGCCGAAGCTACTATGGAGGAGCTTGGGCCTCTGCCGGACCCCGATATGTGGGCCCGGAACTCCGCGCTCGGAAGCGGGCCAAAAATGCCGAATACCCGGAAAGGCATTGCACCATGCCACCATTCAGCCCGACCGGGCGCAGCGGACCAGTCATCCTGCACTTCGGCGTGGATAGCCTCGCTCTGTTAGTGACGTCGAAACCCAACTAGCAGCGTAGCCTTGACTTGCCATGGCTTTTAGCTGTCTCAACTTGCCGCTTCAACAGAACTAACTAACAGCAGGAAGGGTGGTCAGATATGACGGGCTTCAACTTCAAGACGGGCTTCGAGCCAACAAGCGGGGAGAAACGCCGCCTGGCTGAGCCGTCCACTACCTGCCGGCCTCCCTCTACCTGGACGCGCAAATAACAAGGATCCAACAGATGCGGTGGTACCCACCAGCGGCTAGGATCACCCACACTCCCGGGATCGGAGTTCCAGATAGCGGGACCCGACGGGAGCCGCAGTCATGACCGCGGGCTCTACCGCTGGAAGGGTCAGGCTTCGAGCTATTCCATGTGTTGGGCTTTCAGTGGTTTGAGGGTGGTAGTGAGCAGAAACAAACAAGGGCCCCCCGGGGCCTTCAAGCCTGCCAAGGAGGAGCCTCCAAATGCGACGCACGGGTTCGGCGCTTCGCAAGTAAGGTGTGGGGCGGGTGGGATGCTCGTTCCCGCCGAGCTGGCCAGGATGGGAACGAAGTAGGCGCAAAGATCACCAAGGCGTTAGGCCAGGCGGGGGTTTAGCTCGATTATCTCCGGGCCATGCCAACCGACGCACGCAACGGGAAAGAGCCTGCGGCGCATCGGCGACGGAGACTTACAGGGTCGTTCAAAAACATGGCATGTCGCAATTTTTGGTCACAATTTTCTCGTCCCCCCATCCTCGCGGTCACGACCGCGCTTGCTATCCCGAGCGTTTGTTGACATACCTGATCCCGCCACCACTATGGACGAAAAGCACGAAGTCCTCCCCACCGACGACGGATCCGAGACCCGAGGGTCTCGAAGGATGACTAATTCGACGACGGAAGCGGACTCAGACGACCATGAGGCCTCCTCACACACTGAGCAAAAGGAGTATGAGGCTGTAACACGGTCAAAGGAAGATGGTGGACATACATCTACGAGCCGGCCCGACATTGACCATGACGAAATCGAGGCGACTGTCCCGGGCCACGACCTCGATGTCGAGCTAGGAAAGGTATGTAGCTAGCCGTCGGCTTTGTTTATTTTCTTGCTCCCCCCGTCCCCACCTTGTCAATCGCCAAGTTTGGAGAAGGAGAACATCCCTGCCACAGCTCCGGGGAGCATCCGTAGCTTACGTCGCCCTCGCCCGTAGAACCGCGACCCCGAAGGACTACGCAAGATCAAAAGCCGCAGCAGCGTCAAGAGCAAGGTCTCCGGCGTGCTCAGCATTGTCAGCCGTCGAAAGACCCGAGAGCGCATAGCATGGGCACCCATCCCCACCTCAAACCTGGACGAAGGCATCGTCGGCTGGGAGTCTCAGGATGACCCCGAGATGCCTCTCAACTTGCCGCAACGCACCAAGTGGTTGGTGGTTGGTCTGGTCTCCACCATCACTTTCGTCACGCCGTTCGCTTCGTCCATCCTGTCCCCCGGCATAGGCTATGTCGACAAGGAGTTCAACAACGACAACACCATTATCGCCACCATGATGGTCAGCATCTACCTGCTCGGCTACGTCATTGGACCGCTATTCCTGGCACCCCTGAGCGAGATTTACGGGAGGAAACCGGTGCTAGGCGTGGCCAACGTCTTCTTCTGTCTCTGGCAGATCGGGTGCGCCCTCGCGCCGAACCTGCCCAGCCTCATTGTCTTTCGCTTTTTCAGCGGCATTGGCGGCGCAGGTTGCTTGGTAAGTCAGCCGGGGATACCGGCGGGCTGTGGGTCGAATGACAAGCTGACGGAACTAGACCCTCGGAGCCGGCGTCATCGCCGATGTTTTCCGCGCCGACGAGCGTGGTTTTGCTATTGGCATCTATACACTAGGACCCCTGGTCGGTTCGTTACCCTCCCGCCCCAATCGATCTGGGTAAGCCGATTTGAGTGCTGACACCCGCGGACAGGACCAACCGTGGGACCGTTGATCGGCGGATTTGTCCCGCCTGCGATCGGCTGGCGCTGGGATTTCTGGATCGTGCTCATCGTCGGTGTCACCATCACTGTGGCGATTGAGATCTTCAACCGCGAGACCAACCCCCGCGTGCTGATGGACCGCAAGGTGCAGCGCCTCAAGGTCGAGCTCGGCCGCGATGACCTGCGCAGCTGCTACGACGAGCCTGGGGCCGAGAAGCTCTCTAAGACGCGCATTCTATTGAACGGGCTGATCCGGCCGTCCAAGATGCTCGTGCTCTCGCCCCTCGTCTTCTCTGTTTCTCTCTACATGGCCTTCACGTACGGCGTGCTGTACTTGCTCTTTACGACCATCCCGACTGTCTTCCAGGAGCAGTACGGCTGGAGCGTAGGCACCACCGGCCTGGTGTATATTTCCCTAGGCGCCGGCAACTTTAGCGGCTGGGCCGTAGTAACGCTCACCTCGGACAAGGCGGTCGTCCGACGCACCAAGGCGAACAATGGCGTCTTCGTACCGGAGATGCGCCTGCCGCTCTGCATCGTCTTCGCCTGCATGCTTCCCATCACCTTCTTCTGGTACGGATGGACGGCGTACTACAAGACGCATTGGATTGCGCCTATCCTCGGTTTGTACCCTTTCAGCTTCGGCATCATCGGCCTGTTCCTGCCCTTCACGACCTACCTGGTCGACTGCTATCCGATGTACGCGGCCTCGGCCATTGCGGCGAACACAGTGCTACGAAGTCTTGTGGGCGCGCTTCTGCCTCTTGCCGGACCGTCTATGTATAAGACGCTGGGTCTCGGGTGGGGCAACTCGCTCCTTGGCTTCATCTGCATCGCCATGATTCCTGTGCCCTTGATCATGTACCGGTACGGTGATAAGGTGAGGAAGGCCGAGAAGCTCAAGCTCTAGGTGTATGCAGACCTGTTCATGATCACTGGAGTGAGGGGAGGGAAGGGGGTTTCCAGCGGAAGTCGCAGCGCACCCACCGGCGCTCTGCTCTAAAAAAAATTCGGTGTTTTTCCTTTGTCTATATAGAGTAGCATATACCCGGGCGCGGAGCATTTTCTTTGGTACTCGCAGATTTGGGCCGGAGCTGGAGGAACTATGTTATTACATACCAAAAGCGAGCATATTTATATACACATTAATGGCTGCATCGGAAATCATGGCAACTATACCCCTGCCAAGCTTCCAAGTGCGATACAATACAGAAGCCTGTTGGGGCTTCCGAGAGGCTTGTCTGCCGTTTGGTATAACCAATTTGCTTACAACTCTTTATCGCCATATCCCAGGTAGACGAGTCAGCAGCGCGCATTCGCAGCTATTATGGTCCTAACCAGTCCCAGGACGGGATGCGGTGCGACGAGGCAAGCGGCAGAATAGTAGGGCATATTGGGTTTTGATTGGGCAACCGTCAGAGCTCTCTTTCATCGTCACAGCACCACTTGCAGTGCCACTCGGATTTGCTCCAATAAGTCCGGCCGGAGGTTACCCCCGGAGGTTAAACCATATCCGATCTTGACCCTGGGCAATAGTGTGCTTTCATCATTCGGTCATGGTTACGGGATGGGCTGGGGGAGGGGGGAATAGACGGGGGGGAGGGTGACATGTGGGCAGCTGCGTCAGCATGAGAGCACGAGTCCACTGCGTAGGACTTCATAGCTCGTATAGAGCAAGTGGAGGGATGGGGAGGTGGAGATCACAGGCTCATCGGTGGGTACCCATATCTGTCGTCGTATCCGCAACGAGACGGATCGTTGGTCTATTGTCTATTTCTTCTTCTTGGATGATGCCGCAACTAACCGTTTTTTGACGTGCTTGGGGATCTTCTCCTTGCGCTTTTCCCGCTTTGCCTCTTTCACTGCTTGCTTATGTTGCTGCCGATGTGTTAGCGGTCTGCGCTGCGTAGAGGAGCTGTTGCACTGTTACACTTACCTTCTTCTCGTCCTTGTCTTCGAACCTCCTGCCTCGCGGGGGTCCCTTCTCGAAAAGACTTTCGTCCACGCTGCTCTCGTCGTCGCTGCCTAGCTCTGCGCCGCTGCCAGACTCGTCTTCTGAGCTTTCTTCTGCCGCATCGGACTGATCAGCCTTCTTGGGGAGGACGACCTGGTCAGCCAGCAAGTTGCGGTAGATCAAGTCGCCACCTTCGCCCTTGTTGAGCTTCTGCGCGTCCTTTTCTATGTCGTACACCTGCTCCAGGGTCTGGGGGATGTATTGGTTGCGGAACACCTCGTTGTCGACCTCCAGCTCGGCCGCGGCTTGCTCGCTGTCCGCGGCGGCCGGTCGCAGCTCATAAAGCTTCTCGATAGCTTCTGTCAGCGCCGGTTCCTGAATAGGGCCTTCTGGAGCGGTGATGAAGTTAAATATAGCCCGGTCGGCGAGCGTATCGACCCCTTGCCGCCGGAAGAAGTCGCCCACGTTCTTGATGTCCATTCGAAGGAACTCGAGGGAGCGTGGGTGGTCGTGCTCCACGGACTGGGACACATCGATGATGTAGAGCCTCTTATCGTTGTAAAGGATGTTGTACTCGCTCAAGTCAGCGTGGACGAGCTTACAGACTTGGTACATCTGTCGCATGATGCCCAAGAGCTGGATGTAAAGGTCCCGCCACTGCTGATCGACGTCATCCCCGGCCAAGTTCGCATCGCGAAGACGAGGATATGCCCACCCCTTCTTGTCGCCTAGGAAGCTCATGACGAGCACGTGCAGCTTGAGCTTGATGGGCTCGGGACACGCAATCCCAGCCGTTTGCAGCCTTCTGAGGTTTCGGAATTCTTTCTCGGCCCACAGCTTGACCATCTTTCTGTTGTTTCCCTTGTCCGCGCCGGCCTTGAAGCGATGCTCGCCCGTGATGTACTTCTCGCGGTCCTTGAACACTAAGATGGACGTCTTGTAGACCTTGACAGCGCGGTGGATCGACGGGCCGCCGTTCTCTGGATGCAATATCGCGCCGTAGACGTTGGCCTCCTTGCCTGTGCTGATCGCGCCGTGTATCTCGCTCACGATGCCGTGGTTGATCATCTGCAAGAGGATCATGCGCGTGCGCTGGTCCAGCACGAGCTCGCTGGTGGCGCGGTCGGCCTTGTCCTTCTCACGCTCACCGCCCTGCTTGACGTCGTCGAGGCGGATCTTGGCAGCATGCTTGGAGAGAGCGGAGATTTGGTCGTCGATGCTCGAGAACGTGTTCGCCTTCGGCTTCTGCGCATTGGAGCGGGGCACAGCGGCAGCGCCATCACCCTGTGAGTCTGCACCGCCGGCCAGCTGCTTTTGGCGGTTGTAACTCTTGGTGAGGTCGGCCGAGTCGGGATCCCAGTCTTCGGTCTCGAGGTCTTCGTCATCGTCGAAAATGTCTTCGAGGAAATCGTCGTCTTCAGGAGGCGGGGCATCCCGCGGGGTGGAGTTGATGGTGACTGCGGGGCCATCCTCGAGCCTCTGGTAGCCCTGATGTGCCGTATAAACGTACGGGGGCTGGTGAGGAGCCGCTGCTCCTGTCTCTTGCGTAGCCATGGCTGATTTGCCCAGAAGACAACGAGTTTGGACGATGATGGAGTGTTGGGTATGAACCAAACCCGCACAGAAAAAAAAATAGCAGCAAGTAAAATTATCGACAATCAGCCAAGGTGCCCCGCCATACCTCAACGTCATTGGGCCCAAGTTTGCTAATGATTCACCGTCGGCCCCACTGTAGTTTAAGCATCTGCAGCTGCTGCCCCGCCACCCCCAGGCTCACATCCATGATGCATGTGCCAGCAACTAGGCCACGCAAGGGGCCGGGGGCCATCCCCTATGGAGTACTACCTTCCCGCGACTATCCCTTTCCATCACCAGATCAGTGCAACGACCAGGGAGTCTACGCCTCAGTGCATGATATTACCTGTGACGACTTGACGCTCGACCTGCCAGATTCGGTCTCTCTGCCCCAATAGCGAGACAGGGCGAAGAAATATGCTGGCATTTATTGTGTACGGTGGGAATCACACTTGTTTAGGAAAGACCTCGATTCCAGCACGATATATCTCCGAAAGCACCGCCTTGTTCTACTCCAGCTTTGTCTCCTTGACGACCTGTTCTATGATGTCGACAGCCTCCACCGGCCCGTCATGCTTCCTGAAATCCTTCATGACCTTCTCCGCCGCTACGCGGTAGCGTTTGTCGCCGAGGATCTTGGCAACGGCCTTCCCTATGGCCCGTTCACTCGGCGTGCTCGTCCGTAAATCGATCCCAGCACCCGACCAGGCCACGCGGCTGCTGGTATCCGCCTTGTCCTCGGACCTGCCGGCACACACCAGCGGCACCCCGAAGCTCAGCGCCGCCAGCACCCCCTGGTATCCGCCGTTGCTGACCATGACGCCGACGTACGGCAGCAGGAGCGCGTGCGGCACGTATGCCGCCGTGCGCATGTTGGGCGCCACCAGGAAGTCGACGCCGAACGTCTCCTCCACGTTCTTGCCCGTGACCACCACCAGCAGGTCTTTCCGCGCAGCTAGTGCCCGCACCGTCGGCACCGCAAGGTCGCCTAGGCTCGCGGCGATGGTCCCCTGTGTGACGTGCACGACCTTGTCTCGTGGGAAGGCGAGCAGCTCGTCCCACCACGCCGGCGGGACGAAGGCTGACATGTCCGGGGCGGGTATGAGCGGGCCCACGAACTTGACCGACGGGCTCAGGTTCTTCCGAGGGAATTCCACCGCCGGGGTGTTGAGCATGATGTGCGCGAACTTGGAGAAGTGGCCGCTGGCGAAGCCCACGCCTGGGGGGAGCGGCCCGAGGCCCAACATCTTCCTCTCCTGGTTGATGAGGGCCTCCATCTTGGAGTGCAAAAGCCACTGCGCGAGGCGATGGACCAAGTCGTTCGCCCATTTACCCACGTAGGTCGTCGGCGGCTGGAGTCCTGTGCCCCAGGGCGGGATCTCTGGGTCCGGCGTAACGAGGGGGTTGATGCCGAGCGTCACATACGGCAGGCCAGTGAGGTCGTGCAGCGTGTGCGCGCCCCAGGTGCACCACTCGACGAAGAGGATGTCGGCGTCGAAGGTCTCCAGGACCCGCTGGTAATCGGCCACCTGGGCTGGTATGCGATCGGTCGCCAGCTTGCGCAGCAGAGAGACCATCTTGGCGGTGCCCGAGGTCCCCGGATCCGGCTGGATCTCGTCCCAGTGCACCAACGCTTCGGTCGACATGGCTTCGAAGCGGGCGCCAGTGGCGACTACCTTGGCTTGGTATTCTTGTCCCGTCAGCCAAACGACCTCGTGTCCGCGCTTCATGAGCTCAATGACGACAGGTTGCGTGGGGTTGAAGTGCCCTACATAGGGCTGGGTGGCGATGAGCACTCTCATGCTGTTGCCCGCTTGTCGTGCCTTCGTGCCTCGACTCTGACCCAGAGAAGAACCAAAGCCCGCTGCGCTAGGAAGTTATGCGCACGTATCGTTTTATACCGCGCTTATGGGCAGTTAGATGCTTGTACGGCTACTGCCATCATTTGTCGATGAGGCCTAGGTGACGTGACAACGGTTACGCTTTTGCCCGCTCGGTCGCAATAGGATAATAGTGGGATCCTGATGACTTGGATATGTATGGGGGTGGTGGCCCTTACGCTTCCGCGCGCATGTCTCAGCCATGACCTGCATTAGGTCGCGAGCTCTGCTCTAGCCCAAGGGCCGCGGCCACGTCGGTGGGACGGAACCAAGCACACTATCCAGACACAAAGACAGGAGGGGTTCAAACCTCGTGGAGGACGCATGGCAGCATAAAGGACACAATCTGCGACGTGCGGCCGTCGGCCACAGAGGCGAACATCAACGGTGGGGGGCTAGACACAAGACGGTAACCACGCGGGGGGTGTCCTGCAACCGGAAGCGTGGCTCCCCACGGCGGCCCAGGAGAGACGAGGCCACGCCTGCGACGCTCAAAGACATAACTATTCCGACGCCGCATGCAGCCTTCTCGGCCCCGCGGAGTGAGGAGAAACATTTCCTGGATTGTGTGCTTGCTATCTCGGGCAGCAGATCGATATATTCAAAGGGTACCGCATCCATTCCGAACCAGATGAAATCCGCAGCCCCAAGGCAGTGTCCCCCAACAGTGCCTCCCGTCCGTCATTGCGACATTCCGTATGATGAACTCCGAAACCGATGCCAAAATGCGCCGCCGCCCGTGTGCCGCCCTTAATCAGCGCCCGCTGTGGCCGCGGGGGCGGCGGTCCTTAGCCGCCTCAACCGAAGCTGGGCCCAAGGTCGACGAACTGCCCTCGCTCCTGCGCAACTGCGTCTGCGTGCTTCCCTCGCCCGCGTCGTCCACCGGCACCACCTCCCACCGTCGCAGCGGGGCGTTCATGTCGACCCACAGGTCGGTCGGCACGAACTCGCCCACCTCTTGGCGGAAGCCCTCGCGCTGCTTCCGGTCCGCCTCGACCAGCTTTTCGACGGCCTCGCGCGCCTTGCGCCACGTGTTCTGAATCTTGTCCTCCACGGCCCGGCGGCGCTCGACCTCCAGCACCAGGCCGTCGTAGGCGTTGGCATAGCCCTCGTAGAAGTGCCGTAGTTCCTCCATCTCGCCCAGCTTGCCAAAGATGATGTCCTTCTCGTTCTCCCAGCGCTGGATGTACTCCGACTCGGCGGCGACGTAGCTGTGTAGCCGCGAGCCGACCTCTTCGAGGACGTGACACGCTGCCACGGTTGCCAGGTAGGTGCGCTGGATCTGATCCGCTTGCTCCTTGAGCGCGCTAAAGTCGCTCTCCATCCGGTGGAGCACCGCCTCGAGCTCGGCCACTACCTCGTCCACCTCGGCCGCGTCCTCGATCACCACGCGCACGAGGTCGGCGTGCTCCTCGGCGCTCATGGGCTCCAGCTCCGCGATCTCTGCCTCCTGCTTCGCCAGGACGCCCGAGATGGATACGGGGTCGCCCGCTCCTTGTGACTGGGTCGCCTCGGCGGCCTTGCGCCTAGCCAGGGCAGCGCCGCCCTCGGTCGTCCGGACCGCGCGTACGCACTTGTCGAAGTGCATCGTCAGGGAGGTCAGGTGCTCGGCCATGCCCTGCGCGTGCGATGTGAGGAGAATGAGTAGATGGGGGATGGGTTGGTACGGCGAAGAACTCGAGGGAGACGGCGGTGCAGGGCTCGAGGCCATAGTCTTGGCCAGACTGCGCAGGTCGTTGTCGAAGCGCAGCAAATCGCCGTCAAATGATGTCTGGGCACCCTACGCCAAGGTCAGCATCCGTCTCGCGTGTCTCCGGAGGAAATCAGGCTGTCGCGCATTGGCGGCTTACCCTGAGCTCGCCGAGGCTCGACTTGAGCGCATCGCGCATCTCATCTACGCTCTTTTCATCCACAAAGTCCATCAGACTCTTCTGCTCCTCTCCTTTGGGCCGAAAGACGCTTTCGACTCCGGTGTTGCTGAGCATGCTCATCGTCTTCTTCAGCTGGCCGTCGGCGTGGTCCAGTTGTCGGATCAGCCGCTTGAAATCGGACTTGCCAGCATCGTATACCTTTCCCATCCCCTTGCGCACCTGTCTCAGCAGGCGGGCCTGCTCGCCGATGCCGTTGCGGAGGAAGGCGGTCTGGGCGGAGAGGATTACTGATTGCTCGTGAAGCTGGCGGCCGTGGGTGGCGAGGTCGTTGGCGCGGAGGACGGTGTGGATGGAGGAGAGCGAGCGTTTGGCGGCGAGAAGGTGCTCGACAAGAACCTCGACGGGCACATCGCCGTCATGTACGGGGTCAGCATCGGGCGAGGGGCCCGGGCTCGGACTCGGGGCGGGGTTTGGCTGATGTCGGAGCGAGTCCGGGCGGGAGGACGAGTACCGCGAGGACGAGGCTGAACTGTGCGATGCCATGGCGTGCGCCGGGAGGAGGGAGGCTCTGCGCAAAGATTGGGCATGTGACGTCAAAAAGATATGCTACAAAGAGGGAGGGAAGTTACTACAATAGGCAAGAATTGAAAGAGGGGGGGAGCGAGAAGCTGCACGTTGTAGAGCATATTAATGCATCTTTGTTGAAAAGCGAGCGCGATGGAGGGGAGGGGGGAAAGTGTGTAGTCGGGAAAGGCGAAGAGCCTCAGTTATCAGGGTCGACGAGATAAAGCTCCGGGGCCAAGCTTGCTAGCTCCCGAGCCGGTGGTGCGTGATGTCAGTTGGCCGACCGTGTGCTCAGACGTCCCACAAGGCCCCACACGCCCGTCCCACAGCAGCCCAGAGAAAATTGTTAGTGCATCCCTTGGCCGTCCTTGCCCCTGTCTCAGCCGACGGCGCACCAGGCATGGCCACCGCCGCCCTGCCACCAATCATGCCCGGGCTGCCTCCTCCCGCCCCTGGATATCCAGCCGCGCGCGATCTGGGGAAGGTCTCTCGAAGTTAGCTAGTGAGCGTGCATCGACGGGCCGCTATGTTTTTCGTCACGGCGGGACACGGCCGGAAGTTCCCTGTGCTACGTTCTTGCAGGCACAGGCGATGATCACGGCACTGGGACATGCACGCGGAGGCGAACCTGGATTCAACTCATCCTCCTGGGATTTGGGCTCTTCGTTCTGGCTTCCGCGTTCTGGGTATCAGGGTTTCTAGTGATATACAAGGCAGACCAAACGCTCGGGCTGTGCTGGCTGCGCACCTCTCTTTCCCGAGGCCGCCTCGTCAGGCCCGGACTTTGACCACAATCTTACCCTTCGCCCTCTTCGTCTCGAGCTTCTCATAGGCCTAAGAGCGAGACGTGTCAGCCTTGAGCCATCAAGCATGTTGGGGGGGGGGATACGTGACGACATACCGCGGGCACTTCCTCAAAGGCGAACTCTGAGTCGATCAGACCATTCTTGATAGATCCATCTTCTACCAACTTGGCCGCCTCCTTGGCTATCGATCCCGCCGGCGCCAGTCCCAGCAGTCTGAAGGTTCTTGGGGTGCCCCCCAGGAACGTAGGGATGAGGTTGTTCTTGATGACGGGCACGATGCCCTGGCTCTTTCCGCCCGCGATGCTGATGAACCTGCCCTCCGGCTTGAGGTACTTGGGGGAGTTCCGGTAGAGGGGCTGGCTGCCCACCGTATCGAAGACGTAGTTGAACGGCTCCTCTTTGCACTGTTCGGCCAAGAACACCTCAAGCGGGTCATGAGCCTTGTAGTCGACGACCTGCTCCTGTCAGCACCGCCCATAAGAGAAAGCAGAATAGGTCTGCGCAAGCGCGCCATACCTCGTCGGCACCAAGCCCCTTCACCAGCGCAATGTTGGCCTCGGAGCATATGCCCGTGACCACGGCGCCTTTCGCCTTGGCTATCTGCACAAGGAGGGTGCCCACGCCGCCGCTGGCGCCGTTGATCAGCACCCGGTCTCCCTTCTTCAGCTGTGCCGACTTCTCCATGATATGGGCCGTCTGGCCGGCAATGCCCATGACGCCGGCCGCGGCGGCCAAAGGCAAGCTCTTGGGGCGGGCAGCGACCGAGTCGGCCGGAATCAGCACATACTCGGCCATAGAGCCCTTGCCGACGGCGATCTGGCTGACGGTCAAGGCTCCGCAGACCTCGGTCCCCACGGCGAGGTCCGCGGGCACGTTGGGGCCGGCCGCCACGATCTCGCCGGCAAAGTCCATGCCGGGGATGGGGTTGCGGCGGAACGGGATCCAGAGCGGAAGGTTGAGCATGAGGTGCACGTCGGCAGGGTTGAGCGCGGCATAAGAGATCCTGACGAGGATGTTGGAGCCGGTCGGCGCTCCGGGCGCTGGGTAGTCGGCCTTGAGCTGCAGGCCCTCCCCAGGCTGCGCGTTCTTGGCGACAACCCATGCCTTCATCGTCTTGGGTATTGGTTCCATCTTGACAGTTGTCCTAGCGACCACCAAATTTTCTTAACGATGTGCGTCCCTTTTGTTCCGCGAATGGGTTTGCAGAGAGATGAAGTTTAGTGGGCAGGGATTTCGCGCATCGGCACTTTTTGGCCAGCTCAGACGTGCCAGACGCGCCGTTTCATCTTGGATGGCCCCCTGGCCGTGCTATGTGCCGTTCCCCTCCGCAGAATATTATAGTTGGGGAGAAGAAAAAAAATTGAAACTGATTGCCAAGCCATCTAACTAGACGAAAAGAGACTCATATTTTAATGGACAAATCGTCTTGGCTTCTCCCTTGTCTTGCCTATTCAAGCACTTAGCCTCCCAGACAGTCCTTGCCACTCGCTGGTGGGGAAGCAGGGAAGCAGGGAAGCCAGGGAAAAGCATAGGTAACCCTAACCCTTGAAATACAATACTGAAGCCGTTGCACCATGACGAGTAACTATTAGAAGCATCTTTGCCCGATAGGCTTGCTAAGACATACTCCTATATAAATAACCCAATGTTGAGTTTTGCAGCGGGGACTATGCTAGAGCCAACAGCCGGTGACCAATAACAGAAAGCCAGCCAGCCAGCCAGTTAGTTATACCAGACGCAACAGCTCAAAGAAGCCCCTTCCACGCGACGACTACCAAATAAATGGCCAAGCGCCTTGCGAAGTGCCGGGTCGATCGCTGCTGCTGCTTAGTGTCCTTACTAAGGGTCGCCAGTCCCTCTCGGCAGCTCATTTGCGAACCAAAAGCCAGACCCACACGCGTGCACTGCCATCCAGGACGGGCAATCCACGTCTTCCGCTGTGCTCGAAGCCAGTCCGGCCGAATAAACGGGCGCTAGCGACCACGCCGGCTCGCCATCTCTGACCATGGATTCCCTGCGTCGAGCCAAACAAACATGGCCCATAGCACCGTGCATCATCACAACAAAATGTGATGCCTGCTCAGGCTGCTCTTGGTCCCCATCATATCTCATCTCATCCCATACAGCCTAGGCTCAGCGCACAGGTCCCTCTCACCCGTGTGCCTGCATCGCAACCATACGGACCACCGGCTTATAGCAGCCAGCCGCGAGCCTGAAGGCTCACCGCCAAACATGTCGACGTCCGGCCAGGCAACGTTTCCCCTTGCCCTTTCCTACACCTCCTTCACCATCGGCATCGTCTCCTTCGTCGTCACTGTCCTCAACCTTCTCGCGCTATACGCCAGCGCCATCGCCACCATCCGGTCGGCACCGCAGGAGATCCGGGACGCGCTGGGGAACCTGCGGCAGCAGATATGCGAGGAGCGGGAGGCCCTCCGCCAGCAGCGGCGCGAAGTGCGCGATAGGACGCGCCACCACCGGCGCCGGTCTTCCCAGCGCTCACGGAGAAGCCATGAGAGCCCGCGGCACTCCCACGAGACCGCCTCTTCGTCGACGCTGAGCTACTCGGAGCAAACGCTCGCGCTGCACTACGTCACGCTGAGGGACCTCTGGCAGCGCTTCAAGGCCCTCGAGCGGCCGTTCCTGGTGCACAGCGGCATCCGCGCCGAGGCCATCCGGCACGGCGACGTCTGGCGCGAGGAAGACCTGGACGACGAGAAGGTGCAGGCGGATCTAGAAAAGCACGGCGAGGTGGGCACCTTCGCCGACTGGTCCGCTATCTACCGGTGCGACTTTGTGCATCGCTTCATCTGGTGGCAGAGCAAGGCCGACGTCAGGCGCCTTGCAGACGAGGTGCAGCGAGTGATGCTGCGCAGGCTGGCAAGGGAGATGACCCAGACGCGGAAGATGGTCTGGCAGCTGCTGCCCCGGGGAGGGACCGACGGCGGGCCTGGACCGTACCATGGCGGTGACGGCAATGGCGGGCCCGGCCCGGCGCCGGCCGTGGCCGTGGTGAGAAGCATGAGCCGAACGCCTCGCCTGTCTGGGCAGAGCACACGGCCGCGAGAGCGGCACGTGAGCCAAGGCGCGGCGACTGTCTCGAGCTTCAGCGACAGCGACGCCAGGTCGCAGCACCCACACAGGGCCGAGAGGAAAGCGAGGAGACAGCGCGAGAGCAGCGTCGTGTCGGAGCATAGGACAAGCCAGCCCCGGACCGAGGTAGTCGTGGCAGAAAGATATCGCGATCCGCAGCGAAGGGGGGTGACAATTGCCGTAGCACGGTGATGCTCCAAGCTGGAGCGATGATACCACTAATGAGAAAGATCTTTTTTTTTCTGCCCTTAGGAGCTATGCCTGTTTCCATTCGCTAGTCACTCTCTGCTCCTTGCTTGCTATGTACAAACCCCCAACGGATACTTGTGGTCGTCGAGATACCGTGCGGTAGAGAACCGGGTGCGCAACTCTATGAACGCGGCCTTGTACCCACCCAGAAATTGCGCCAGCGTTGGGTGCCTACTTCTTCTTACCATTCAGCGCATCCAGCATGCTGAAAATGGCAAACATAATTATTACGGCAAACACGATGGGCATCATATCATTCGTCCGGTGCCGAACGGCCTTTTTGGCGTCATCCTAGGAACGTGTTAGCTCTGGGGACAATCGCCACAATCCGTCTCTCCGATGCTCCTGGAGGGAGGCCCATACTTGCTTCCGGGCAATAAACCGCTGTACATCCTTGGATACCAGCATTCGCAGTCGCTGGGGCCAGGCCGGAGGGAGGATGTCCTCCAGCTCCTGCTCGGACAGGGCATATAGGTCCGCACCGATGAGATAGCGCATCCCATGGTTCGGATCGTCGCCGTCGTTCGTGTCCAGAGTGATCTGTAGGCTCTCCCCGCGCCACTGCACCATGAGATTTATCCAGGCGACCATGTCCTCGTGTGAAGAGCCCTGAGTCGGGAAGCGTTTGTATAGGAGCCCATCGGAGATTGTCTCGCTATCGCGCTGCCCAGCCGTGTTGTTTGGGTATGTCATGTCTGGCAATGCTTTCTCAGATGGCGCAGAACGCGCGGCGGTAAGCCTTCGATCTATGGCCAGTGCGGGGGCCTGCGACACTGGTTCAATTGTTATCTCTAGCGATGACTTCCAATATGAGGCGGCTGGAAGCACGGCGACCGACCGTTGCTCTATGAGCAATGGAGGAGTAGGCAGCCCCCAAAATCCTGGTGTTTGTGCTGTGCCACTCTAATGTTCGCGTGTGAGAGGTGCTAAGCCACCGGAGGCCGCCTTGGTCCCCTGAACCAACCAACGTAGTGTTGCTATCGATTTGATGCATCAATCCATACCCTTTACAGGAAGGAGATCCACATATATCGATCCCCAATTGTACTGTACACCCACGATTATGGCTTGCGCGGGCATGTATATTGGAAAACTCGGTAATTTAGCCATCGACATGAAGCATCTTAGCGGTTAGTGAGAGCCTCAGCCGCTGCGGCATGTCGCTCCAGCTAGACAGTTTCGTTCGTGAGGGCGTATCTCATCGGCTCGCCACCCCGTATTCTAGAGATCAGGCTCCTTCATTCCCACAATAGAACATATCCTGACCCACTCCCGGCATTTACGGTTTTTGCCCCGGCCTAGTCGTCGCCATATCCTCAAGTGCGTCATAGTTATCTCGGGGCAGTTCGAGTTGAGCAATACTGACTTAACCAGCAAAGCAATCTAGACTATCATTTCTCGCATTCAATCTCTTGCTCCAAATCAAGAGGCTAGAAAATAGTCCGGTTGACTCCAAGTGTGGTCCACGGCTTTTGCTGGTATTAGCCTTTCGTAGGCGTAGATTTCATTGGCCACGGCTTTTGCGGCATCTGAGGAAGTAGGGCCACTGGCACTACAGCCGATATAGAGGCAAACAGAGCACATAACTGGTTCGCGCCATCGTCCCGAGGGCCGCTGGTTCGAGAAATTGCTGAGTTCGAACAACGCGGCACAAGTATACGGAGGGTAATCTTTGTTCAGCGTGTGCGCACGGCGGTTCATGGTCCTCGCACCCATGCGACGAGGTATCCAAATATAAAAGGGCATAGTACCAACTACGGATCCGAAGCACTGCAACAAAGACCTCAGTCGGTTGCGCACCAGTCTTCTCATCTCCTTAGACTCGCAATAGTTTACGCATTATGCCGACCATTTCCGATATGAAAGACTTACACGGGGCGCAGATATGGGGGAGAACGTGGGTGCCCGACGTAGACCTATCAGGGAAGACGGTGGTGTTGACAGGCGCGAATGGTGGCATCGGCATCGAGTGTGCTAAGCATCTGTAAGAGCACAGTCGAGCACCCGCGAGGAGAAGCAGAGTGTCAGCTAACCAAATCATCGTGCAGGGTGCGGCTAAAGGTCTCGAACTTGATCCTCGCCTGCCGAAACCTCGAGAAGGGCGAGAAAGCCAAGTCTACCGTCGAAAACACGACCGGGAGCAAAGCACAAACAAACATCCAGGTCTGGCAGGTCGACCTCGCGAACTACCGATCCATAATCTCATTCGCCGCCCGCGTCCGTTCCGAGCTCCCGCGTCTCGACATCTTCATCTCCAATGCCGGTGTTAAGCTATGGAACTACGAGACGGCGGAGGGTCTTGAACGTAGCCTGGGAATCAACGTGGTCTCCACGCTCCTGTGTGCCATTGGCATTCTACCGAAGCTTCGAGAGACGGCTCGGACGCACAATGTGCACACAACCCTGACGGTGGTCGGCAGCAGCTACCACATTATGGGGCCGGACCAGCAGCTAGAGGTCCCGGCGGGCACCAACGTGTTCGACGCTCTCAGCGACCCGGAGACGGCGGACATGAAGCAGCGGTACCAGCTGACGAAGCTCGTTCTGCACCAATGCGTTGCCGAGTTTTCGAAGTGTGTCTCCACCCTTGAGCAGAGCTTCCCGCACCGAGTCGTCGTCAACATTGTCAATCCGGGAGCATGCAAGACGGATCTTGTAATGAGCCAGAGCGCCCCCGGCATCGAGCGCGTCTTTGTCTCGCTCGTCGGGTGGACGCCCGAGAAGGGCAGTCGGTCAGTGGTATATGCGGCGGTGGCCGGACAGGAGTCCCATGGTGGATACATCTCCGAGTCCCAGCTGAAGCAGGAGTCCAGCTACATCCGGAGCCCGAGGGGCCGAAAGATACAGCAGAGGCTGTGGGGGGACTTGGTTGCAAAGCTAGAGACGATTTCTCCTGACCTAGTCTCTTTTATCCGTTAAGAGCCGGCCCAGTCATAGTTCGCGGTATAGTCTCCGGGTCTTCCCTGTCGTGTATACTATCTATCTTAGAGATTATTCGTAAAACTTTCCGCATCCTGGAGAAATAGGTCCCAGTGCATCCACGACATGTCAACGTCGAGGTTCAAGCCGCTTAGCTGTTGGAGCTCTTCATACCCCGTGGCGGTTGGCGCCGCACCAGTTGCAACGAAAACGTCCAGGCCAGGCAGTTGCCCCATCAGTGGCTCGGGCTCACGAGTGCCTCCCGGGATAGTGGCAGAGAATGTGTCAGGACCTTCCCGGTCCGCAAATGAGGGCATCGAGTAGTTCATGACGCGCGCGACCCGCTGGCTCATGGCCATCTTCTTGGCTTTCTCCGCCCGCCGCATGAGCTTCATGATTGGCCTCCAGAGCATCCCAGACTGGCTGTCGGTGATGTGGGGAGCGAGCTGCCGGTAGGACTCGATCGCCACGAGGTATGCCGCGTCCGAAGCTGGCCCCCAGGGGCGTGTGCTCAGCTCGACAAGGAGGATGGCTTGTGGCGTCCACGGAACGCAGAACTTCCAGGACCAAGGTGCAAAGTCCGGGTGTGTGGTGATGAGCAGGTTGAGGCGCAGGATGCTCGCCGCAGCGCCCATGACGTCGAAGTCATCCCACGGCGGGACGGCATCACATGGCTGGCGGGAAGGCGGCCGCCGGAGCATGAAGGAGAGGGAAGCAGTCACCAACCCCGCCATGTGTAGTTGGAATCGGAGGACGGGTGACGAGGAGTCGTTGATAGCGCCGTACTTCTTCTGCACCCACTGCTCCCAGCTGGCCACCATCTCCAGCCTCTTGGGCCAGTCTGCCCAGCCGTTCCGCGGCGCCTGGCAGAGCTCGTAGGCCTTGCGGGAGCGAACCATGGACCCGTAAAGCATGCTAGAGAAAGACATGTCGGTGAACTCGGATTTGGAGGTTTCTCGCACGTGCTCTGGCGTGAGCTCGTCGTCATCGATCTCGAGCGGTGGCGTGTGAAACGCCGACGACGGCATCAAGGGAACCGTGCCTCGGTCCATGGAGGAGTAGCTGTCTATGACACCAATCGCGTACAGCAGGCGTCTTCTTAGCTCAAGTTCGAATCGCGAATACTCATCCGGTTTTTCCTCTCCCAGTCTCATGGACTGAGCCGCTCGCACGGCAACCCCAGCCATGGCCCAGACGAGCCCATCGTTTTTTTCAGTTCGTATGGCCAACTATGCATGGTCAGTCTACAAGTACATAACATGGCTGTGAGGCATGACGATGCTTGGCGGGACTGGGACCTCACCATATATATCACCAAAGCCTGTAGCGCCGCGATATCTGGCAAGATAAGCAGAGATGTGCGCGCTAGGAGCACTTCGGTAGCGGCGCGGTATTGCTGAACCAGGCTGCGCCGGCCCTCAAACCCCAAGGACTTTGCTTCGGAATCGTCTTTGATGGTGCACAATGCGATATAATAGATCGAGTATTCCAGGGCTTTCTCAGATTGCGACGGCGTGCTTCTCTGAGGGTCCGCATATATGGCCTCGAGCGCCGCGCGGGTCGTAGGCCAGTGGACAATCTTGTACAGCTGGTCCACTCTCTCGCGATATAGTCCGCGCAAGACGGATCGCTGATCTGCCTTTGGGATTGGAATCATGCTAGTATGGTCGTAAGGACAGTTCTGATGGAATATGATCGACCCCGGGCCAGTCGGCGCTCTCCGCGGCTGCTCGGCAGCCACAGGAGGCCCGGCAGCTTCGTTCTCGTCATCCGAGCTCTCCAGAGCCTCTCTGAGCCCATGAACCTACCAAGATTCCAAGGTTAAGAAGCAGTGGCGGGCAAGGGTGATATAGCACAGCTGACCTACCTCGTCGGAGAGCGAGGCCCAGAAATCCGGCGCGACGAATTCGCCGATCCGGGCTGATGGGCGTGCCGGGTCTTGGTCCCCCGTCGTTGCCCGAGCAAGAGTTTCTTGTGCTTCTTGGTGCCGGCTCATCAGTTCTTCAATCTTGGAGATGCGAGCCTCTAAGACCTCGTTTTTGCCGCGTGCTTTTCCGCTCCGGCCGCGGGGGAGCCGAGCACGCTGTACGGCCCTGCAATTGAGGCCGGCGGCCCGGCACGCGCCGCAAGGGCTGTCTTTGTCGCATTTGGTCTTCCGACGCTTGCACTGCTGGCACACCAGGCGCGGCGCAAGATCCATACTTCCAACCGTGCTGCTTCCTGTGTTTATGAGAACTGGTCTTGGGCTACGAGCTGGCAGGTTTGCAGGGGACTTTGGTTGACGTCGGCGTCGGTTCACTCCACTAAGCATGCTCGGCACTTTAGTTGATCCCTCGGATTAATCCCCCTTTTGGTATGAGAACCTACTAAACCCGAATTCCCACCTAAGTCCGAAGTGTGGTCGACAAAAGCACTACAAACCATACACAGCAGCACCACTATACACAGACCTTTAGATCTTAGAAGCCTCTCGGTTCTTGCGAGAAAGATCTCGCCACATGCGGAGGCAACGTTATGTTAGGCCGGCAATTTAGCTGCACTCCACCAATGAAACCCCTCGTCTTACCTATACTATACTACACTTATGAGCCGCCCAATGGGCTAGTCGTGGAACGCAGGTAGCGACAGCCGGTCCTCTATTACACCCCTCGCTCGCCCGCCCCTGACGAGTTCAACAGACGGGCAAGACCCTGATTCTCGGAGACGGACGGCATTTACTCTCTGACGCGTACTCACCTTACCCAACTTTAGCAGCAGGGCGGGTAGATCCCCCACGGATACCCTCCGACCCCAATGCGGTAGGGCCCGGAAGGATCCGAATTGGCTGAGATCGCCATCCTCATGCACAGCGGCAAAACTGCCGCCCTCCCCGCGTGCTCTGCTCCGTCCGGATGAAAGACGTCGCACACCAAGTCGCCGGGCCACGAGGCACTTTGCACGCCGCCCCACCAATCCGGAAACATTCTTATACAGAAACATTCAACTTCGTCATGCAGCATCCCCTAGGTCCCCGGCCGCCAGCGTTACTTCTCATAGACCTCGCAGGGCCTCCTAAGCGGACTCCGGACTCCGCACGGCTGCACGGCACGCAGCACGCGGCGTCAGAAGCGCCGGAGAATTATCACGATGGCTTATGGACAGCGGTCTGGGCATGTATATGAGCGCTGGCGTCCTCACCTCGAGGAGGCTCTTCGGCTCACAGTACTTGGCGCACAGCCTTGACCCTACCTGTTCTTCTCCAACCCGGTACTCTATTCACCAGACCTCTACGCCAACATGAAGGCAGCCATTAACCGCGCTAGCATCTTGGCCAGCATGTAAGTAGAAGGGCTACCATACCAGCCAGCGTCGATGCATAGAATCGCTAAGGAACTTCCAGCGTTGCGGTCGCTTCGGCCCAGCACGGCCCTCCCGGTCCTCCTGGGCCGGGCCACACCTGGCCTCCAGGGGCGCCAACTACCTGGCCGCCCTCTCTAGTGACACCTCCGGCAAGCGTTGGCTTTACCACGGGCCCCAATGGCGTGGCCACGCCGGTTGCCTACACCACGGGCCCCAACGGTGCCCTGACCCCTGTGGCGTGGACCACCGGCCCTAATGGACTCCCGACCCCCATCAACCCAGGATACGTCAGCTACACAACCGGGCCCAACGGCGTCGCTACTCCAGTACAGTACACCACTGGTCCTAACGGAATTATCACTCCTGTTGCCTATACGACGGGACTGAATGGCGTCGCGACCCCGGTCGCGTACACCACCGGAATTAACGGCATCCAGACGCCTGTCATTTACACCACGGGCGTAAACGGTATCCAAACCCCCATGGCGTACAGCACTGGCGCGGACGGCTACGCCACGGCATATACGCTGGGGCCGAACGGACAGCAAACCCCAGTCGCGACAGCTTCGATAGCGAACGGAGTTCCTCTCTTCAACGGGGGTGGGAGGCTGCAGCCCTTTGGATTCATGCGATTCTGGTAGCTTAGAAACACAACATGAATTTTCTTCTCTGCTTGGCGTCTAGCGTCTCGGCGTGTGGTGTAGTACGGGGCAGTTTTAATAACACAACACAGTATATTGAACTTCTGGTAATTGGGGTGGAACTTGGACTGTTAATCGTATATTTCGAAATAGATAAGAGTCTTCCTTTAACCTTGTATGCCCTCAAGTGTAAATGTGCTTGCGTTGATAGGTGGCTCAATCTCCAGTATACATGCGTACTAGAACCGCTTACCAGGCTACAAGGTATATAAACCGAGAAATTCACCTCAGGACCTGAATATATGACATTCTCGGTAGCTAATGTGTTAATCTAGGTTTAAGGTTAGACAGAGACTAGGAAATTGTCGACAACATTGCTCATGTCTAGCAGTAGGCTGGATTTTTTGACCTATAGAACAGACAGATTGTAGCCGTATTAAACCCCAACCAGTGCACCCTAGGGGGGAGATATACAATTCTTTCGCAACGGGATTCTTCTGGGAGGATTCAAAGGTGTAGATGCAAAGGCGTGGTCATTTCCCCTAGTTCCAAGGACTGAAGAAATTGTTGGAACAACCCCATTTGCCGATTTGTCGGCTTACGTTTTTAGAGAACGACACCAGTCTCACCCTTTATCTATGCTATATATCGTAATTCCCAATTATCTCTCTACCAAGTCTTTCGCAATTGTTAAAAGAACTTGGACCGCTAGCGTCAACTCTGCTGGCTATGTCTCAAAAGATACAAGAGACTTCTTAACTATATTCACAGCCCATCTACTCAGGTTAAGCTTGACTAGAGTGCTATCTTAAGCGTCAACCTGACTTTCCCGCAAGAGAAGCCTAGCTTCGTCACTCTTGGTACTCCAATGGGAGAGGGTGTGGCCATGGGAGATGGTGGTGACCTGGGGCTCCAAGTAGTACGTTGGGACTGTTCTGAGATAGACTTATATTAAACTTCACTTGATCGTCGTAGCATTGTAAGCAAAATATTCAGACTTGCTAGGCAGGATAGACATTAGGCTTTACTTATAACACAATATCTTCTCCAAGGTAGCATAATATGGCTTGACATAAATATGATTGCCTAGGATCTGACTCAACGGGCAGTTCCCTTAACGTTTCTAGGCCCATCGTGGTCTTTGCGAATGTTGCCCCTCTCACTGAATGGTACGATTTGCTTGAGAGAGACCATGAAGCTCGCATTAAAGTTGATTAGTCCAAGAACTGGACACTAGCCCACGAGTTCCCCAGGGAACAGCAATAGTGATAGATATCAGCTAACCACTAGTGGTCTGCTTGGGTCAACATTACTTCAGCAAATAATTCCCTATCAGAGCCCAGCAAAGAAAATTTTGCATGGTGTACCTTAATAAATATTATTATCGACCAATGAATACTTTTCATCTGAACTTATACCGCTTTTGACTCCAGTCAGTTCCCGAATGCCAGGAAGGAAACAGGCGTGGACTGGCGCGAGTCCAGATCAAACTCCAATATCTGCCCAAACCTAACGAGTCTGGTCTCTTTCTCTTACCTAAAACTCTTCTTCTTCAAAGAGCAACAATATACTGCTTCTCATCCGACCCACTGAGTGATGAGTGCGGAAAAGCGTTTAACAGACGGAAGGGCTTCTACACCCACATAATCGGCCAAGGGCCGACGCTTCAGCCATTACCATCTTCATTCACAAAGATGAGCAAGATACTACAAATTTAGACCGAATGTTGAGTTTTGAATTAAACGCAGGTAAGCAGCCTATGTCTGCAATGATGTGTCATACCTTAGTACACTTCAAAGAAGATGTCTTGAAGAGGGTATATCATTTCTACATCGTATGTCATCCTAGTTTTCCAAGCCTATCCGACCGTGTGAAAATGTAGTATCACTATCATAGAGAGCGGAAGACATGCCCCAACACGTTTCTATGAAGTTGCCCCACCCCGCGTTGATCTATCCCGGAGATGTAAAGAAGTGTTCCAGGGCAAGAACATTAGCCAGCCGTCACATGTTCCGGGGCAGTGAGCACGCCAAGGCTGCCTGAGATGCCCTCCTCACAGATCGCCAGTCAGAGATAGAGCATATAATGTTCCGATGTGCTCACGCTTGAAATTTTTGGTATGCTATCTTGATTTGTCCAGGAAGTGCACCTTTCACCGGCCGATCGCTCTCTCTACCTGGTAGCTACTGCCGAGATCTCCACGGCCTCGCCTCCTTCGTCATTCCTGCACGGCAAGAACCCTGCCGATCAGAGAGAGGCTTGCCGGATCGAGATTGTAATGAACTCTCATGCTGTAATGTAGCTTTCATGCAACTTGTCAGCACTCTCGAGCGAGAATCAAGCTCTTCTCGAGGGAGTGATATCACAGAGCAGCTGCCTCTTGACGCCCCCCGAACCTGTTCTGGGGTCGATCGACACGCGATTCGCTGGCGAAATTGATAGCTCGAAAAGACCCTCGAAAACACGAAGACCCTGATCGCCCGTCGTGGCGCTGCTTCGGGCAACTGCCCGTTTCATTGGCAGTGGTGGTGGTGTGTAGCATGTGGCCACCACCACCTTTGCCGACAGTCGGGCGAGGGGGCGCACTTAGCCACCTTGGCGTGGCACTATGTTGGGGTTTTTGCCACAACACCATGCTGGGGGTGCAGCGTACACGTCCATCTCCAAGAGTGTGCCCAGCCGTGGTTGTCTATTTGTTCTTGCTGCACTAACGCGCAGGAGCTGCACTTTCCTACGCATCCTTCCATGCAAACTACCCCGGCCCTCGACACTGATCCTATATATGGCGCTTGCGCGCCCCAGATGTTGTAGAGACCCAGAGGTTCCCAAAAGAGCGGTAAGCACGTCGTCTCCGAGGCCGGCTAGCGGGCTCAGCGACTACTGCGCACCATACGGAGCGGACAGCACGGACATCTGCGGTCCCGGGCTAGTGTCCCGGGCTAGGGAGGCACGCGGGAGCTCAGCGTGTTAGCTACAGTCCGGCGCGATAGGCAATGCCGTGCCGTGTGTCGATCGGGAACTGATATGGAGAGCTCCTAGTGCTGCAGTTAATTCCGGGGAGCTGTATCATAGATACGTAGATAGATAGCTGCTCAAAAACGATGGACGCAAAAATTAGTAATGGGGTCTCGCACACCCCGGCCGCACGCCCTTTCATCGAGAGGAGGTGAGAATAACATTCGATAGTTCGGCATCTTCATCTAGGGCTCTCGCCGAGGGCGCCTCCTGCTCCTCGGACCCGGCAACGGACGGCAATGAGCATCCGACCGCCACCCCTCATCGATGCTGCAATTGCCTGCGAAGCTCTCTTGAACGAGAAAAGCCGAACGAGATTTGCCTGTCGAAGCGCTCCGGCCGCCGTGCTATGAATGCAGCCGGTATGCGAAGTCAAAGGCCGACAGCGAACAGGCTCCGTCATGTATGGCTCATCATGCAGTTCCGAGGCCATCCGGCCAAAAGCGAAGCAAAGTTAAAGCGAAGCACAGCTAGAAGCGGTTACACCCCCTTAGATACTGCCAGACCGAGCCTCCGTCGGCGGGCACCATCCCAACCGAACGGCTGGTGACACGAGCTGGGTTGGGGTGTCCGCATCAGCCGGCGAAGGTTCAAGATCGCGGCACTAGCCATAGACCACAGCGCCTGAGTGGACGACGGCGATTGCCCTCGAAACAGTGCAGGGTGGCACCGAGACGACCTGCCGGGCCTGTGCCTGCTCTGGCAGTGTGCCGACGCAAATAGATGCATCTCTTGCTGTCGTGGCCAGGAGAGGGCTAGCGCCTGGCCGCAGGGACTGGGACGAGCTCCTTTGGCAATTACTCTACATACAACGCTGTGAACTTTCTTTCCTCTCGGCTCTGCTTCACCGGTCCCTCCCTCAGCGCAGAGCTCTCGGCGCCTGGTCGCTCGATTGGACGACGAGTTGCATTGCACCCCGGCGGCCGCATGCTGCGCGCTGCACGGCCTGCTGTAGCGTGTATGCAGCAATATGTATGCGGTGGGCCCAGCGGCCGGCCTTCTAGGCCTGCAGGCTCGCCGAAGAGCGAGGCATATTGGCCTGTCGTTCGTCTTCTGCCTCTGGTTTGGCGTTATCAGTCGGAGCTTTTGCATGTGAAGCACTGCACTAAAGCAGATTGCTACCCCCCCTCTCGAGCCGACCGCCAACCGTGTGCCCTTGATAACAGGCAGTGTCGCTGAAAATCTGCAACGGCGGCATGCACAGCAGGATGTGTGTGCGGTTTTGCCGCCTGATTGTTTCTTTTCTGGCAAATAACAATAAATAATATTATTGCAAGCTATGGAAGGAGGCGGTAGAGGGCGTGCGAGATATTTTTGACCGTCCGCGATGTACCGTCGTGCCGGCGAAGGCAAGACAAGGCGAGATGCAAAGCTAATTGCTACCCCATCTCCAAAGCCCACAGGATGAGTTCGGCCGGAGAGGAGCTCTCAACGGCCCACCCTGTGCGCCGCAGATGGCAGCTCCTACGGCGCTGGGGACCCCGACCGTACGATGGGGCGTGGATGCGGTCTAGTGACCTGCTTGCCGGTCGGTCCGTCGCCGTGCTAGATTGTGTTGGGTATCGTCCGGATTGGCAATGTCAATAGACGGTGCCTGCCGCAAATCCACCGGACCCGACGGCACGTCTCCGCAAGGCAGATCACACAACTGATCACCCCCCCGGCCGGTGGCCCCATTGCCATGGCGGGGAAGCTGGGAAGGGGCTAGAGCAGCAAGAGCGCAAGGCCGCGAGGCTCTTCTCCGCAATGCTAGCCAGGGAAGATGCATACCATCCCAGCCTCCCCTCAATGATGGTGGTGGTGGTGGTGGTGGTGGTGGCGGCGGAGGCAGGACGACGAGCACAGCAAGCAGGACGAGGCAGGCAAACGTGCATGTTTGGAAGGTGAAAGGGGATGTGAGAGCCCTCCGGGGGTGTCTCTATCTCACGCAGTCACGCCACTTGACGCACGCTGTGGGTGGGTGTTACAGACTCGCCTGGACTGGCGGCGATGCAGCCAGCTTCAAACGGCTGAACAACAACGGCGGCCAAGGGGCGCCAGGAAGCAGGTGGTTGGTTCGTCCAAGCAGCTGCTGTGCGAGGTCGAAGGCCATTTGGCAGGACGGAGGAGGGTGGGAGCGGGACAACGGGGTCCGGCGGGCGACTACGGGAACTGCTCGCGGAACTGCCCACGGCGGGCGGACTTTTGCTTACTTCTGCGATATGTAATCCTCAGACCGAGAGCGACGAGATGCCTAAACTGCGGCCCTCCCCTCTCTTGCCGAAGGGTGTTGTGGGCAATGGTTGCCATCGTCAAAGCAGTGAGACGTTCGCCCGGCGCCCTGACGGAGGGGTGGGAGGGGCGTGGCGTTCTGGGCGGCGGGCAATAAGAGCGAGAATTCAAGCAGCAGGGGGATTTTTTTTTTCTCTAGTTCATTTTCAATTTCGTGTTGGCCTGCATGCCTACGCAAATTGTTGAGATAGTCGCCACGCCGCAACTCGCAGCCGCCAGCGCCCTGTGTTGCATCCGAGGAGGAGCCAAGAGGAGGCATGTTAGGAAAAGCTCTGGAGATTGCAGTACTAGCGGCGCCTAACTCCTCTCGCCAGTCTGCCCGCCGCTTGGCCAACCCCCCCTTTCTCCCCCCTCACGGGGTTGGCGCTCACGTTGGCGCCGCCGGCCAATGCCCCTTATCTCTTCCACCTCAAACTCCCTAGAGAGAGGAACAAAAACAAACTGGCTGGGTTACAGTCCGCTAAGACTCTAACCCCTCTCCCCCCCGCAATTCCAGTCATGGAGCTCTGGGGAATGGCATCACTCAGGTGGTGGACACCGTGCAGCTTGCCCCCCCCTTTTTTTCCCTTCACTAACCGGCGGCTGCGACCGGGCGGCGGTCTATGCGTTAGTGGAAAGGTTATCAGCCGGGTCAGGGGCATACTAGGCGGCTGAGACTATTGTCAAAGAGGGGTAGCGCTCAGGAGCTAAGAGCAACGCGTAGGCCAGCCACGAGGTGCACGTCGCCGTGAGCAAGACGCCTCGATGGATCTGTAGGATGAGAGATTTGCATCGAGCTGCTGTGCGTCCTGTTCTCTGGAGTTATTCCGGTTCCCTGTCGCACGCGGCGTAGCGAGCTCCACCAAGCCTGCAGGCCGCGAGTCGAAAGGAGGAAGGTCTGGGAGAGAGATCAAAATAAAGGGGGGTGTGTTTTGATGCTCTACCTCCTGAGGTAGACCCAGTCCGGTTGGGGGTCCGTCCCATCGGTGCAGTACCAGATGTCCCCGGTACTTCCACCTCCATGTCAACCCCGTATCTGCACGGCAGACAGGACCACTTCCTGGTTATGCCCACGCCATTCCGGAGTCGTAACCCGAGTTCGAAGGGTCCTTGGCCGAGAACCCTGATGCACCGTTTCCCCGCCTTTTTCGATGCACGGAGGGTCTAGAGGCAGCTTGAAGAAAAAATAGGCTTCATCGATAGATGGCCTCGGTGAGGGGGGAGAATGTGGAGGAGCACGCTGACTTGCATCTTGCGCCGTGCGGTGAAACATGCCTAAGGGACCGCCACTTTGCGGGGGAGGCCTATCATTCGAGGCGGCCGCCCTCCTCTTGCTCTGGATCTGAGAGCCGGACGCCGGCGTAGCCACCGAGGGAGCCAGCCCATGAGCGTATCGCTATCGACCTTGCAGGCACGGACGAGGGCCTGGCCATCGTAGACGGCAAGCCGGGTTAACCTGGTATGCGTCATGGAGCTGACCTCTCGTCCCCGCTTCTTGTTTTTTGCAGCATGGGAGAATCCCGTGACAATGCACACCACCCATCATCGCCTAGCATCGCTGAGGCCTTCATGGTGTGGCATCGCGCACGCCAATGCACGTTACCAAGGCCCCCGTTCCCTCCCGTCCTACCCCTCCGGGACGGTGCTGCATACTCGTAAGAGATGGCAGGAGCGCGTCGCATTCTGAGATGTGACAGAATCGAGTGGCAAGGCATGTGAAGGTGGTCTCCAAGAGGACGAAGCAGGCCAAGCGCGAAGTGACACAGATCGACGGGTTGGGGGAGCACCCGTCCGCTGTTTCCGCCCGAAGCTGGAGCACCCGCGGCCGGCCTGGATCTAAGAAGCACTCGCTCCGGAGGCAGCTAGCTGGCCGTCCCAGGCTGTCTCGCGTACCATGAGCTCCTCATTCCCCCGTCGTCCCCAGTGAGCTCTCGTGCAGATAAGGCACGAAGTATAGCGGAACGGGTGGCCGCCGCTGCCATCTTCTCTCAGCAACAGTGCCCCGATAGCCGCCAGATGTCAATATATCCTGCCGGCCTCTTCGGAAACAAACGGAGCCTGCAAGGACAGCAGGCAAGCCGTTCACCTCCGACACGCATGTGATGTGGTCGGGCAGCACTAGCTTGACCGGCATACCCCCTTCGTCACCTGCTGAGTGTGGCACGGGAGGTGAATAGACATGCACATGTGTGCTGGCACTTCAGCCTGTACCGCGAGGCGGGACCTAGAGATCTGGTGAAGTCAATATTGCGCAATAAGGGGGGGGGGGGACGCAAGGGGAGAAAAGGGGGTGGGGAAACACCGGGAGGGTTGACACGGTCTGACTTTGTGCAACCTCGTTCAAAGGCTCAGAGCCAAACTACTGGCCGTCTATGGGCGCCAGATGGAACTGGTCACATCCCCTTGGATGTTTTAAACCGAGAGAGAGCGCGATGTTTCCCTCGGCCCACCCCGGTTGCATTCAGCTCGGGGAGTTTGTTGATGTCGCAACAAGCACAGGCTCCGACATGGCTCGCTGTCAATCCTGGCGATCTCAAGTGTGATCAGAGTCTAGACCCAAGTGGTTGTAGGGGCTCTGCAGAGCCGCTCGGCTTTGCTGCACGTATTGGCCGAGTGCAACCGTGGGCGAAGAGGTTTGCGGCTTTTTGGCGCCAAGTTGAAGAAATTTTCGTAGCTAGAGTCTCATGCTAAAGGGCAACCGTAATGGCAGCCGCTCGGAGCGAGACAGCCTGGGACAAGGCAAAGAGAATCGAGAGAGTTGGAAAAAAAAAAAAGGAAACTCTACGTTGTTTCACCGCCATTCTCTCTTGGCACCAACACACGTCTTCGATGCCGTCAGGACCGAAGCATATGCCTTGATTCTCGGCTGGAGCATTCACGTGAGGGTTGATCACTTGGATCGGATATACGTGGGTACTGGAGAGTAGGATTATCCCTCACTCCTTACGGATCCCAGGCCGAAGCGTGGGGTGAGCCGGACGGTGAGCGACAGACCGCCCGGCACTGCTTAGCCTCTTGTGAGAGGTGATTGGGCCAAAGCATCGTGAGGAGTGGTGCGTGACCTAGCGCCTCTCAGCAAGAAACATCTGGAAGCCCTGCCGCCCGCCTGATCACCTGCCCGCAAGACTCTGCGGCAGTCAGCAACGCGGCAGGCTCGAGGCTTGCCGTATCGCTTCCAATTGCGTGCAACTTCCGCCGCCCAAGGACCATCGTGGCT
Organism: Thozetella sp. PMI_491; assembly: GCA_021432635.1. Classification (NCBI taxonomy): domain Eukaryota; kingdom Fungi; phylum Ascomycota; class Sordariomycetes; order Chaetosphaeriales; family Chaetosphaeriaceae; genus Thozetella; species Thozetella sp. PMI_491. The sequence goes on from MU270020.1 coordinate 642,180, forward strand.
GGGGGCGCCCCCGAAAGGCTGCAAAAGTGCGACTAGGGTAGTCGGTCTGAGACGACGAGCTGACGGGAGGCCGTGGGGTGGGATGGACGGCACGGCACCTTGCCTAGTTTGCTAGTCTTGTTGAGAGAGCATCGTGGAGTGGGGGGCCCCCGAAGTGGCTACGCTACGGCCTCGAGAGAGAGTGGCATTGAGGCTGGGCCGGCAGGGGTGAGCTTCGAGGGGTGAGCTTTGAGGCCCACGATGCTGGTACGGAGCTGTAGTGCCAAGCGTGTCCTATCCATGCAGACCGCACACCTCGAGCTCATTTCCGCGGGCCTGAGGGCATCGTGGGCTCTGATGCGGTCATCGCATGCATTTGGGACACCCTGGACTGTTTGTGCCGCGCCGCGCGTGTTTCCCCAGGCGTTCGGCCAGTCACCAGGATTGGATATTTCACACCGACGTCATGCCTACGAAACGCCGCACTCCTTTGGGACGCTGTCAGGGCTCAATTTCAAGGTCAATTTCAAGGCCGAGACAGGCATCAGTATATCACGGGGGCCCGCGTCTGGCAGACAGGGGACAAGACCAAGGACCTGTTGGAAGATTGTAGGCGTAATAGGCGCAATAGGCTCGCCTCAGTTTTTCGGGGGCCGGGTCTGAGTGGATGGATGCGAAAGCCGGACGGAATGCGAACTCCCGCTGTGGCGGTGAGGACGCTGGGAATAGTTTCATGTTCCTGGCGATCGCCGCTATTGCCTTGGTTCCGCTCCCGACATCGAGATTGAGGCGAAACATGCCTACATCCAAGGAAGTGGTTTAATGAGCTACGGCCCGTCGAGCGACGAGCATCGTCTTGGTCGCTACCAGAGTGCCAGGGACCCCGGGCTGGCATGGCCTGTTGGGCGGCGCGCTGCGGCGCGCAAATCCACTGTAAATTAGCGGGGATACCAGCGGCTGAACGAGAGCAACTACCGGCCCGCCAGCGAATCTCGGGTGCTAGGCCAGCTTGGCCAGTCCACTTTCCCACCGTGCTAGCTAGGGCCATTGCTTCTGTGCGAGAAAAAAAAAATCGTAAAAGGTCGATGGCACACTGAACCACTCGATTCCAGCACCCGCCTGAAACGCGCGTTGACGTCATTGACTGCTCCCAAAACCCATCGTGGGATTCAATACTAGGCTCCTTCTGGAGAGGGGCTCTTCTGTTCCCGACGACCAGGAGATGCACAACCTCCTTCGGAACGTTGTAGGACCGTTGCCTGTCCGCATCGACCCCAGGGCAAAAGGCCCGTGGCTGGCCAAGCCCTTGTGGTGTTGAGGGCCACATCCCAGTGGCGACAGGGCTCTACTGCTCGACGTCGAACCCTATAGGGCAGCAAGCTTGGATGCGGCCCACGGCGCCGGGCGGCACGAGAGTACTTGGAAACAAGGTAGAAAGCTAGATACCATGTCCCCAAACTAAACATCAAGGCCCTCTGCTGGTGCGTCCTGTGCATGGGGAGCAGCTCAGACACAAAGCCCCAAAGACAAGACATGGGAGCGGGGGAATGCTAGTTGAAGCGGCAGAGCTAAAGCGCTGCAACCCTCGACGGCGCGGTGCTGCTTGGATATTTTGCCCCCGCCTCCCGACGGGCAATTGCGTGAGGCCGGCTCGGCCGACAATGTCTCCTACTAGCAGTGCGTGTCCATAGCGCTGCAGAGGCGGGACGCGTTGCCCTCGCCGCCTCGCGCGTAACATCGCGGTGCCAAGGGGCAGTAGAGCAGCAGACGCTATAGCCTCCACGCGCGGGAGAAGCGGAGGCTCGCTCGACGGACTTATGGAGTTACTGACAGAGAGGAGGCAGCAGCTCGGTGCGCCGTGCCGCCTTGGAGCTTTGGTTCAATATCGAAGCAACCTAGGGGCGAACCCAATATGCTGGAGCCTCATTGGGAAGCCCTGGCGTCGATCAGCGGGGAGCCGGAGCAGTTCCAGCGTTCCACTGAGCGATCCCTGTCGACATCGAACCGTCCTAGCCATGCGGCTGGGTGGGGGGCGAACCACCCGCCCTAACACCAGGCGGGTAGCATAGAGGTCGCTCTCTCGGAGGCGGAGGCGCCAGAAGTACCTAGCGTAGACCACCAAGTTGCGATCTCACACCACCATTACGATAATGGAGGGTGGTGCCGGCCATGGTGTGGCCGCTTGGCTGCCCATCTGCCTGACCGAGTCGGCCAACGGGATGCCGATGCCAACGCCATGGATATCGCGAATTCCCCCAAACAAGTTTTGAGAATCCCATCCCTCCAAGCTCTGGAGCTCTCGGCCTCCAAGCTCAAACTTGTCGATCAGGATGCTAGAGGAGACCCTGCTTGCCTGCTTTGACGGGAGTCCCTGCTTATCCCTAGTACCTCTCGAAACTTGCCATCGCGTGCGGCCCGTCGCTGGGTCCGCCTGGAGGTTATCGAGAAAGCTGCTGTCAAGTGTTGCGGAGCCCTCCCCACCCCCTGCGGCCGACTAAAATAGGCGAGGGGCCAAAAACGGCAGCACGACCACGGCCCCGGAGGTTTTGCTCAGTGAGACTGCAGAAAGGCTGTCCAATTGCCCAGGGGCTATCGCTGCGGTGCTGCAGGTTGCCGACATGGGCGCGCGCGGCCGACGGCCTGAGGTGACGCTTTCGTCCTTGTCGTCCCATGTGGGATGGAACCCGTTCTATTGCCGCAGTCATTGCCCGATGTTCCCCTCTCTAGAAACCCGAAGGACTTTTCCGCTGTAATGTAAAAGAGGGAAGGGGGGGGAGGTTTGTTGTCGTTGCAGGAGATTGAACGTGGTAGCGACCAATCGTAGCGCTGGGGGCCCGATAAAGCCGCCGCTTCACCCGAGATATACCAGTTGCTTTCTAATCCTAGGGGAGAGGGGAAGGCCCCCCGTGGGAGTGTATGCAAGACATCAAGCGGTGGAAGCATGGGGCAGGCAACGCACGTCGCCCGTCATTTCTCGTCACTCATCCTCGCTTCTCTGGTGCTTCAGTCCCGCTTAAGCTGTTGCGGTGGGCCGACCCGGTCAAACCCAGTGCAACGATACGGGAACCAGATGACTTGTCTGCTGACCACTTCCTGTGCTGTAAAGCCGCATGGCGGCCGGGATCGACATGATATGGGAGCTCCGGGTCCGTCGGTAGATGGCTTGCGTTTGGATGGTCGCATCTGAAGCTCTGCCCTTTCCCTCGCTGTGAGAAAAGGGTATATGTGTGCATGTATTAAGCTCGCGAACTCTTGCCCCACTCTGGCAGCTCTAGCCACATGACGACAGCGGGGAGGGGGTGAGGGGGCGTGAAAGCACTGCAGCCACAGGTGGCCGTGCAGCCCGCTGAAGATTGCCTCCCGGACCTGCGATTGGCCAATGGCTTTGGATGAGAGGGAAAGAGGAAAGAGGCGCTCGGACGGCGGCAGGCAAGGCATGCCCCTCTTCTCCAAAACATCCACGCCTTTGTTCATGCAGCATCGTGAGACCAGAGGCGTCAGCACGAAGGACGTCGCAGTCACCTGATGTGAGCCTCCAAAATGATATGCATTCGCTGCACGTCAAATCAAGGGCCTCCTATCCGCTCCACGTAGACGGACAACGCGGGCGCCCTGATCACGCTCGAAAGTCTCCTGCAGGGAAATGCGCTCGGCAGCTCGCGGAACGATTGGCACAACAGATCTTCATATCCAAACGACTAAGGATCGCGCACTGGGCGGTGGTAAGAGGTAAGCTTCTGATTCCGGATTGGGCGATGCGGGATGTGGAGCAGGGGAGCGCCGGCGGGTGCATCAAGCCGATTTTTTTTTAAACAAAAAAAACCTTCGACTTCGATGTCGATCCCTTGGCCCAGACCGGCCGCTCGATTACGAAAGATGCTGCGCTCCATGCACCGCCAGCCCCTCGCACCCACATCTCCGCATTTGGGTAGGGGCAGTAGTAGTTCGGACGGCCGGCCAAAAGCTGGAGAAGATCCAACGCCCAAGAGGGCAGAACCCTGCTCGTAAAACATTCTTGAGGCATTGGGCGCAGAAGGGGCAAGTCCATAGCAAAATGCATAGCAACGATGTGCGGGCGCGCCGACGAATCACGATCGCGGGAGACATCATGGCTGGGCCGAAGTCGACCGCAAGAAGCAGGCGGGTCCCCCGATTGCGGCTGGTGGGTGGCGTTGTGCCTGTCACACCGCAACAAGCATGCACTCCATCACATCTGATGGATTTGTACGGTGCCTTGCTTTCTCCCTGTGGCCCGTCGCTGAGCCCTTGGCCGGCCAGTCGAACAGGGCAGGAGGCAGGCGTGTCGATCCTATACGGTGTGGTAGGCTAAGCAGGCAATCTGCCCGCGCCGACTTCGGGCACGCAAGCACGCCCAGCACTGAATATCTGGGCTGCACTGCGCCTGGCACTCCTGCACCTCGCTCCTTCGACCGCACGTCCAGAGCCGGCCACCGACGGGGCCAAGAGAGTTGCCTGTGTAATCTGGACCTCGCAAGTGCTAGAGCCCGGCCTGAGACGTGGGGAGGGGGATGGCATGCGGACGACTTCTCGACCGGTCCAAATTACTCGAAAACAAGGTTTTTGGGTAAACACGCCGAGTCGGTCGGTTGCGGCGGCGCTGAGGCTTGTCTCTAAGATGGATGGCTACCCGCCCGCGTGGGCAAATGCATGTCTCAGAGATATTTTTGCTGAAAAGCCCCGTTGCGCCTCCCCGCCAACGGCGTTGCAGGGTGTCTGAAGGCATAAAGCCGAGAAAAAGCACGCAAATGAAGGGCGGTAAGGGCGCTCAAGAACCGATAGGCGGCGGGGGATGATTGCCCAGAATGATTTGTCGCGGCCCGGGCACGCAGGCTCGCTCGCATCTGGCATCTTCTGTCTCTCCCTGCAAGCGAGGCCGGTCGCCATGCGAGGTGCCGACAGGGAATCTGAAGCCACAGAGCATCGTGCAAGGTCGGGTGCAGCCGAGAGCGATAAGGACCGTCGAACCTCTTTGTCATGGCTTGTGCAGCAGGCTGGAGATAAGTGAATTGATAGATATCAAAATAAGCTCATCATATATTTCCCGATCGCCACCAGACGAAGCCGGTGCATATCGTGAACCCACTCTCGTCCCGCCCGTCGTGGGGTCGCATCCGCGGGATAGGTACCCGGGGACCGCCGGCAGTCGACATCGTGAGGTGCCGATCGAGCGGACACGTGCGATGCCGCGAATGCACAATTCAAGAATCCCATGCCACCCGGCTGCCCTGCTCCCACGGATAGCCAAGGAGACCGGAACGCCGGGCGCAGTGCATATCTAGGGGTCCTTGAATGACGAGAATTCCCTACAGTAGCTGATTGCAGCATGTTGACGGCTCTTGATTGAGTTTGGCTGGGGTTGCGGCGGGAGAGAGAACCAAAAAAATACGCAGGCAACGTTTCCCGTCGGACTTGCTCTCGGGCACTTACAGCACCGAACACGACCGCGCAGCGCGACGCTGGAGCGCAGCCTTGGGGCCGCACAACACTCTAGAGAGCGCAGCAGCTTGGGTTATCCCAGCAAACGCCGCCAAGAAGGTCGAAGTACAAAAACTGGTGCCATCCAGCGCTCGTAGATGCTCACGCCACCGGTTCCAAGCCCGCGAAGGTCAGCCGAGGACGGGAGGGGCAATGGCGCATTTTCGACGCGGGACCAAACAAGCTCGATGCCTACAGTACCAGCCAGTGTGGTGCATAGGTCGCAAGTCCTGAGCACTGGCAGTAGCATGTCGAAGAAAAATGGTCAGTGTGGCTCCATGCACCACACCGCACGTCGGGCCTGAACCTTGAAGACCAGGTTCCCCCCCGGCTAGATCCATGCATGACAGAGCAGGGGGCAAGGATGGCAAAAGCCACTAATCGGCCATGAAAGTTTTCGACAAATCAGCGCACGGTGGCGTGCGCACTCGCCTGGGCTTGGTTCTGATAACGACAGACGGTGAGCCGGGAAAGAGGGGGGGAACGCTACCAGCGAGGCCGGATCCGTATCAAGCCCAGAGAGATAAACCTACATGCCTAGGCGGGCAGATTAGTTGTTTCTTGATGGAGAAGGCTTGGGAGGCAAAAAGACGTCGCAATCTAGTGGGTTACCCAACAAACCACGCCCATCCCCGCCAAATGAAGCAGCGGGGATGCAGGCAGCTTCAGCCCGGGCGCCTTGGAACCCCTCGACCTAAGAGCAGCCCCTCGCGGACGGCCATCTCTAGGCGCAGCGAAGAGCCAGTATTGGCCGAGAGCTTTATTCGATGTGACACTCGGAGACGCGGAAGGGAGGGGCGCGTTCACCGGATGCACCTTATAATTGACAGCAGTGGAGCCCTGTTCTGGGCAAGCCGGCGAAGGCGAGCGAGAAAAAAACGAGGATGCCTTTTTACGTATTAGTAGACACTCGATACACCCCGGGATCCGCCTTCCAGCTGTGTGCACTGCAGGGAAAGACGCAGCCGGGTGGAGGCGAGAGTGTCGCAATGCCACGGGGGAGTATGCAGAGGAACGATCCGTATTGCAAACTCATCGAGGGCTAGACTCTGGCCTCTTCTTTCCTTCTCCTTCCTCTCTGTCTTGTTTCTCCGAGGGGGGTGCGGCGAAGGAACAAAGACACGTTGGGCCAGAATGGAGGGGGCAGATAAGAGCGAATCCAGACAGAGAAGGAGACGCCAATCTAATCTTTCGTCGGCGGGCTGTCGCATCCGATGCAGGCCCGTGGGTCGACCCATGGGTGCTGCTGACGGAAAGTCTCGAGCAACCGAACTTGCAGCTAGATTAATGATTTAACAAAAATAAGGTGCGCATTTGCAGCGCGCAACTCCTCCAGAGGCAGTGGCATGGAACATGCAGGGAGGTTGCAGGAACCAGAGCACACCGGCCGCGGTCCCGTCCCTTCGACATGTCGCGGCGGGCACGCAAACTCGCGTGTCCGGACGTACGATGCCGACCTTGGTCAAGACGAGGCGCTTCCTTACTCAATGCACCATGCCGATGCCGCTTCGGAGGATGTAGATTGGCAAATCGTGACCTAAGCAGGGTCAGAGGCCGACAGGCACTGCCATGATAGGCCATCAGGCACGCAGATTCGCGAGCGGCGACCGGCTCGTGGAATTGTGCCTCTTCGGAGCCTTGAAAGACGGGAAGACGGAAGCGGCTTATCGGCCAGCGCCGTCGCCCACCCTCGAGTCCGACCGCCCTTTGCAAGCCCACAAAACCCAAGTCGTTCGAGTCCGTTCCCTTCATCAATTTTTGGTCCCAACTGACCAATCACGGCGTAGACCCAGCGCGGCTCCCCGCTAGCCAGAAGAAACTTCCTGTTGGGGCGATAGCCGCCTGGTCCACAAACACGGGGGGGCGCGGGCGATGCTCAGTTTTGATGGGTCTCGGGTCAGATTCTGGGGCTAAAAAGGGCGAGATGCTGAGGCCACTCTCGGGGTTAGGCCCTGGCGTCTAATCCTTTCGCGATATTTCTAGCAGCCAGGCTGCGCACCGTCTCCAACCGTTGCCCTTCTGGGCTCTCTGCCCGCCCGTTCGTGGGCTGACAGTGAGCATCAGCTTCAGGGGGTGGAGGCCCCTAGGCGAGACGGCGTAGGTTCCCCGTGCTCCACACAGGTCCATGGCTCCTGTTCTGACACGAAGATGAAGGTACGTCGAAGGCTCGGTCTCGACAAATTGAAGAAACGAAGGGGGAAAAAAAGCCTAAATCTCCTAGGCTTGGTGGGCTACCGCCACTGCAGAGATCCAGGCGCCGGAATGGGGGGTTAGCCTGGAGGGGAGGATCTGGCGTTTTGCATGCACCCCAAAACTCTGGGGGGGGAGAAAGCGTCTGCTGGAGATGGCCTGAAACTGCTCGAAGGGGGGAGGGGCGGGGGAAGACAGGGAACCACCCGGGGCGATGTGCTGCACTCGATGCTACCACTATGCTTTGGTGCTGGCCAAGAGCCCACTGATTCGCCCTCGCTTTTTTTGCCGTCGAGATAACGGCACAGCGGCGGTGCCCAGAAACAATTATTAGATGGGATGATATGATGTGATGACTGAGCTCCCTCGTCCGCCCCACCGCCGCTGGTAGTCCTCCGTCGCAACAGCGGGGTTCACCGATGCTCTCCCTGGCACCTCCTGCCCTGCTGCAGTGGACCGGGCCCTCGATTCAGGCATCTCCTGGTCGCACGCAATGGCAAGCTTTTGCTCGCGAGCCCCGAGCGAGTTGCGCGGCAGCTTGACTCCGATGGCACTGCGCTACACGATGCTAGACCTGTCGCCCCCTATCCCCCCCTCTCCTAGCTTACTGAAAGTCAATCAGCCACTGGTGTAAATGCATGACTACACGACTGGGGCCGCTCCGCAGAGACTCGAGTAAATTGTGCTAGACACAGCCGGCCTGGAACGCGCCCTCCGCAAACGCGTGGTGGCTGACGGGCCAGGGGGGGAGGGGTGTGGTTTCGTTCGGGGGGCGCTGAGACCTGCTGAAGGCCAGTGCTGCGAACGCACTGTTGGGGAAGTGTCGTACAAGAAAATGGGGAAACCCAAAGAAGAAAAACGAAGAAGAAAAAATAAAATAAAAATTCTGTGCCTTGATACGAGCGAGCATTTATGCGACGACGTCATCGATACCAGGCCGACCAACGAGGTCGCATTGCGGCATAACATGATGCGAGTACCTCGCTAGGCTGCGTCTAACCCCTTCTCCTATCAAATTTGCAGGCGTCTGCAGGCTAAGATGCGGTCGGGGTACCTGGTAGATGGTTGGCTGTCTGATAAGCCAGGCTCGGTCTGGTCGGTGGCTAGAGGTTGTCCGGGACTTTGGCAGCAGGAGCTTATCAGGCTAGAACCAGAAGGCTGGGGAGGTTCTAATTTTTTGTTTCTTTGACACTGCCAGTTGGCTCTCAGCTATCTGGCCATCTACAACTACCTGTTAGGCTGCTAGGGAGGTATAGGCATAGTATTGCAGCGCTTCTCCTGCCACCCCCCCGCCTGGCGTCCGGTAGCCGGCGTGCGGGTGAAACATGGACGGGCTTGCGACACGGCCAGCGCGGATCCGGTGCTGGAGGCTCCAGACGGCGGCGAACCTTGGGGAGCTAGGCGTGGGTTGACTACAAGCCGCTAGGCTGCTGGTAGCAGGCGGTGACGGACGCTACCGAACGACTGCGTTTACCTTAACCTCTGCCGTGCCTAACGAGAGAGGGGGAAAGGATCTCCATCGTGGAGGTGGAGGAGAGAGAGGCGGGATGCAGCAAGAGAGAAAGGAAAAGAGGGGCATGGTTAGCTGTGCAGTTGCTGCTGAAGCAGAGCAGGCGGATCGCGTGGGGAGGGAAGCACGTCTGTCTCCATCTCCGAGGAGTCCCTCGCGGGAGGGAAATGACATGCAGGTATGGGGTCCTGGGGAGTTGACTCCATGTCGAGCCGGAACGAAAGGCACCTCGTGACGGCCAGTCGACCCTGGTCCACGGAGTACGGATAGGCTGGAGACGATATCGGCATGCTGTTGACTCCGGACGCCGTAGCTCCGTCGAGAGCGAGAGAGCTTTCTGTATACTCGGTGCGGGCGGACACGCAGTCAGTCGCTGCCCGTCGCCGGCCCCCTTGCTCGCTGCAGCGTGCTGGGAGACGGGAGGGGGGGGCCTTACCTACGAGTCTTCCGAGCTGCCCGTCCTTCTAACTTGTGTAGTACGTAGCGCTACCAAGACGAGCCAGAGGATGTGCACGCGCCCCTCCTCCTCGTCCTGGATAGCGTTGAGGAGTCCGCTAAAGGATGAGGGCTGCGTGGATTGAGCGTGGCGTGTGCGCAGCGAGGTGGCTCGCAGGGTGTACCAGCCAATCATATCAGTCCCTGCCCGCCACTCGTCTCTGCTGCCCTTCTCGTGCATCCCTGGCCCCACCCTAGCAGACAGCAGAAAAGCCAAGAGAGCGTCGAGGGAGAGCGAGGAAAAAAAAGGCTGCAGGCCTTGCAGACCCACCCCATCGTCCAGCGCCCCGGATCCTTGCAGGTACCAGGTTACTTCGCTCATGTACCTCACCCACCCCGGCCCATCCGTTCCGTGCACTCCTCCTCCACCAGCATTTTTGTTGCGCTCTCATCCCATCCTGCAAAAGCCCTTCTGCCTCTTCTACCCCTACTCCTCCTCCTCTACCATCGCCACGCATACTGCACTCTATCCCTCCAATCTCCTCCGCTCCTCCCCTCCGTTGCTGCAGATCTGCAAGTCTGTTGCTGCGCGTTTGTCGGCTGCGTCTAGGTCTGTCTCCCAGTACGAAAGCAAAGAGAAGCGAGGAGAACGACTCGGAGAGTCAGGTAAGCCGTGCCTCCCGAGACTCGCTCTAGGCGTTGTCTCAGTTTCCTTCGTCTTCGAGCGCCACGCCACCGACGCCGGACCACCCCCCAATCCTCTCCACCCATTCCACGCCTGCCATATCCTACAAAACCAGTTGCCATCCCGCCGGTGTGCACCCTGTTATCTGCACTTCCATTCCTCTCAGCCGTTGTCCCAACACCGGGCTTGGTTTCTGCTGTTCCCCCCCAGAGCACCCGTCGTGAGTGTTAGACCTGCAGGGGCGCTGACATATCACCACCCATTTCCAGTCCAACCCAGCGGACTTCGAGCAACTCTTCGTCCTCTCGCCGCCAACGATTCCGATACGCTGCCCTGCCACCAGCCCATTGCCCGGCAGAGAAAGCTATCGAACACTCGCGCACCGGAACGGACGCGACATTGCACGGACGAAGATAAGCCCACGCTCCTCCGCTGTCGACCGGAGGCTCCCCAGAGTGAAAGCGAGCAGCGCCCTGGTCGTTGCTTCGCCAAGACGGACGGACCTGAGGGCTTTCTTGCTCCCAGTCCGCAACCGCCCCATCGACAGTCGTCTTCGTTGGCGATTGTCTCGAGTTTGACAGAGTTCGATCTCGTCATCTCCTGGGTCCCGGCACTAGCAGGCTTAGGCCTTTCCGGTCAGCCCCGCCCACGACCTTCTTTCCCTCCTCAGGGCACCACCAAGAACCGGCTCCGTTGCTGAAATACGCCGCTGCTGCTCTTGGTTTCTGTCCTAGACGCCCTTTTCGGCTATACATTCGACGGTGAGTGCAAGATTTTTGTTGCAGCCGGACAAACCCGAGCTTTCTTCCAAGATGCACCGAGCGCGGGAATGAGCCGGCGCCGGTTTGATCAGAAAACACTTTTTTTAACCTGCAGCGGAAAACATCGCCACCCTGACTGTTCTGCATAAACCTGCCAGCCCCTGCTCCCCCCCACGTACTAAAACCTTTCTCCTCGGCGTCGCTTTGTCATTTTCTTTTCCCCTCCGTGGTGGAAGCAACATCTCGGGTGGATTCTGGGGGAAGTAACACTTGCTGACTCGTCTCTTTCCGGCAGCTTCGAACCTCCTAGCTATAACCCAATGACTGGACGTCGTCCATGAAATAGCAGGAGATTCCTTTCTGGTTGCCTTTCACCGATCCGTCGTTGTTACGACCTGTTCGCAACCCCCAAGCTCCCACAGTCACGTCGTGGGGATGCCGTACACACCCCCTTCCCATAGATCTCCTGCCTCGTCAAATTCCACGTCGCCCAATGCCAGCCGACGGCCTTCCGTCCACGGCCCCGCGCCTGGCGGCGCTGCGAGACCTGTCCTCCCCCGTTCCGCTTCCTATTTGACGAGGCACCGGAGAACACCCTCAGCCGTCGAACTGGGCCGCACCCACCCCAGCCAACCCACGCCTGAGGCGACATCCGAAGATCTCAAAGGTATGGTCAGCGCCAACGGCGGCAGCGTCCGACAGTCGCCACCGCCCGTGACGGACGTCAGTATGATGCCCAAGGGCGCGATAATATCACCGCCTGAGTCTAATACGTCGAGCGACGACGACGAGCTGCCGGAGATGCGCGGCCGGAACATCGAGAACCTCAAAGAGCTGCACGATGCCATCAGCCAAATCCCACAGAACCGAACGGGCTCGCCCACCAAGGGCGCCCCCCCGAAGGCAGCGGAAGTGGACGCCGGTGATCTGCTGGTGCTGCCTTCGCAAGCACATGTGATCTCGGAAGGTATGCACCACAGTTTCAGCACGGGCGCTCTCGACGAGCTCGCCGTTGGGCGCCGCAAGGTCTCCCACGCGAGATCCGTTACGGAGCCTTCTCTTATCACCAGCAAGTCGGCTGGAAACTCATTGACGGGCTCTGAAGAGGACTCGGATGAGGAGATCCAGCGGAAGCCTCAGATGGTCCGAAAGAAGTCGGGCGAGCTCGTCCGGCCCGCACTCCGTCCGCCCTCGCGCCGCCGCCCCTCAAGCATGCCCGGCACTCCGACCTTCTCCAAAGCCGTCCACTTTGACTCGCACCTCGAGCACGTCCGCCACTTCCTCCAAGTCGACCGGCCGCTAGCTGTCAGCGCTGGATCGTCACCAGTCGATAACTACGACAGCGAGAGCGAATATCCCTTCTCGGGCGACGAGCGGGTCGCCGGGCGAGGGCCGCCCTTTGAGTGGGAGCTCCTTGTAACCAACTTCCCGGTCGATACTCCCGCACGAAAGTCACTACCGGTGCGACTGGAGAGAGTGTGGCTGTCGAACGACCAGAAGTGCTTGATCGGCTCGGTTGTCGTGACCAATCTTGCGTTCCAGAAATACGTTACTTGCAGGTTCACGCTCGACTATTGGAAGACGACTTCCGAGATCGCCGCCGAGTACATCTCCGAGGTGCGACCCCGGCAGAACCCGTTGGGTCAGGACCGGTTCCACTTCACCCTGAAGCTGTCGGACCTCGCCAACCTCGAGTCCAAGACCCTATTCCTCTGCATCCGCTACAACGTCGGTGGCCAGGAGTTCTGGGACAACAACAACGGCACTAACTTCCAGATCGACTTCCGCAAGAAGATGCTGCCCCAGAATGGCAAGAATGGCCCCATTGGCGCGGCCAACCGCCCTGCCAACAACGCCCTGCCCCGAAGCAACCGCCGAAGCAACCCATCGTCGGCCCCGCGGCCCAAGTCGATGCCAGTCGCCTTTGATGAGTTTGGCGACAACCCGAAGGTGGACTTCGAGCAGTCGATTCACGATTACCTAGGCGAGTCTGGCACGTCCGGCCTACGGCTCAAGGGGGTCAAGTCGTCCGGGAACATTCCTAGCGACAACCTAGCCGGCCGGCTCTCGGCCCCGAGCGGCCAGGCCTTTGCGAACCGCTACGACTTCGGCGCCTCCCTGCGTGCCGTCCAGACCGTCAAAGACTCGCCGTCGATCAAGGGCGATGGCCTTTACATGAAGGCCAACACGCGCCGGCCGGCCGCTCCGACCGCAGCCGCGCCCAGACACTTGGCACCTCCGATCGCCGTCGTTAACCGCGAGACGGTCCCCGCGCGCCAGAGCATCCCCGCACTGTCTGGCACCGACTCCCCGAGCGCGAGCATCTCGTCGTCATCCTACGAGGAACTGGTCAACAAGTATTGCTTTGTACGTACCTCCGGATAATCGGCCCCCCGACCACAGGCAGCATCGCGCTTCTTCCAGGATGGGATGCGAGAACGGGGGTGCCTGTCTCTGTGTCTTGGATCTCGACTAACAGCGCCTTTTACAGTTCGGTTCAAAGCAATCCAGCCCTCAAGTCAAGGACGGGACGCTCCAGGTCGGCCGGTTCGATGGGGCCGACGACATCATGTTCACCCAAAGCCCTACAAGCACCAACTCCAGCCCGGATGGTAGCCCTATCCAACTCGGCCAGCGCAGCCACGCCGGCCCGGCTCAGCACCACAGCCTTTACCCCCAGGAGCTGAACCCGTACTTCCACCCCTCCTCGGCCGCCCTCGGTCAGATCATCGGCGTCTCGCCCTCTGAGTCCCCGCTCCGGGGTTTCTCGCCTCAAACGGGGAGCCCGCTGAGCAACCCGCCCCGTTCCGCATCTGCGTCCAGCCAGGCCACCGTACGGACGTCGTCCCCGGCCAACATGGGGAGCTTCCAGCCCTTCGGCGGTACGTCGCCGAATGAGTTTCAGTACCAGCATTTGCAAGATCGTTTTCCCTTTTCTGGTACCGAGACTCACGCCGCGGCAGCAATTAGGGGCTGAGCCGCAGATGGGAGCTGGACTGATTACGGCCACCCACCACACACATCAACCACCCTGCACATATTTATAACTCAGTCATACGGACTATTACCACATCGACTCCGAAACGTGTCAGGTTTAGCCACACCTAAGGCCCCATTCAACATATATACCTTTCTCGTGCCGACACCCGCGAGAATTTGATTTCACTTCTGCTTCTGTTCTTTTCCCACTCAATATCATTTCCTAGCCAAAGCATCCGTTAGCGACATGGCGTTTAGGTCATTCAGATTGGACTCTCTGACCCTCGCATACGATGAGGGCGCTTTTAGTCTAGCACCGGCGTTTTGCTCTTTTTCGACTTAGGGGCCTCCCTTCATATCTCTCTCACGGCCATCGAGTTCGGTACATTCTCCCATACTCGGATTGGAGGAAGTCAGTGCCGATAATGCATAATGCTTCTTTCTCGCTGTCAACACCACTCTCTCTACTCATGGTCATGAGGATGTTAGCTTGCTACGTTGGCGCGGAGGAGAGGAGGAGACCGACGCGGTGGGGCAATAGCCGGAGAACGGCCTGCCCCAACGCAAAGGGGAGGATTAGGAGGGAGTGGACCGGAGGAGACACCGTCTGGCACCGTCTGGCATGGTGTACGCTGGTAACACGGGGATATTTTTTAACTGCGGGATTGCGTCTTCGGAAAAGTCAAGGGTAAAAGGGGATACACAAAGGATACTCGCGAAACAAGGAGGCTTCTGTGGGAGGAACAAAGTGGCAATCGGATATGATGCCCCCCCAGTTCCCGTCGTGACCGCTATGCCGTGACTGGCTGGCCGCCCGGCGGGACGATGGAGGAAGAGAGGGACCGGCACTTTCAGGCGTTCTGAGGATTGGGTTGTCACGGCTAGTGGTCTATCGTATCCAGGCAAGCCTAGCCGGCAGAACAGCTGAGACTAGTGTACAGAAGCCAGGAAAAAGAGAATATCAATTGTTCTAAAACACCCCCTCGTCCGCTCCGTATACAATGTGAAGTCTGTGTGCACTATGCTCCTAGCCTCTGCTATTAGGACAGGTGGCGCCTGGGTGTGTGGGTATTCATTGACTGTACTAGCGGCAACAGACCTAGCCACCCCCAAGACACCAAGACCAAAACCGAGGCAGTTCACTCTACAAAGAGTATCTGGTAGTGTTCTCGCGCCACAATCCTAGTCAGCCTCATTCGACAAGGTTTCGGAACGCCGCAGACTCCCTATGCTGTATCAATCGGTCCCTTGACCTGGTCCCTCGTTGTATCCCAGGGATCTTGGCAACGACTAGCCAAAGTTGCATAGACCGCACCCACAGGGTAGGTATTTGAGGATTACACCCGCATTCAGCAAAGGATGCGGTGGGTCCAGGATTCCCACTAGCTTGTCTGTATAGGTACACAGTCATCATGCCATCGTGAGCAGGCCGGTATCGCAAGCCACCTACTAAGCATCGTGGCCCTTGCCGAGGACCCTGCATGACGGAAGCAGTCACGATGCCACTCGATTGCACGCACCGGCACGGGCATTCGGACGTCGCCGGCCAACCTGCCGAGGTCTCCTGCTGAAGCTGCGGCTCCAGAGAGCCACGGCGAGGATCCCGCGCAGCTGTTCCGCGGCTCCCAGTGCCGGTCACCGTAAGCGGCGCCACCGGGGAGGGCGTTTAAAGAAGGATGGGCCGCTTCCGATCACGGCGGGCTCGAAGCGGCTTCTCTCGAGACTTATGCAAGTCGGATCTTGAAGAAATGAGAAGGAGAGAGCAAAAAACAAAGGTACAGCTTGCATCTCACATTGAAAACTAGCTAGCCCCTGCAGGCTGGGCTGGCTTCGGTTGGATCCGTGGAGCGTGTTATAGCGAAAGGGCTAGACCCATTCATGAGATCGAGCCTGGATACAGTTGCACCGGGGGCTAGTTGCAGGGATCTATCTTATCCGGACCTGGGGTTGAAGTCACATGGACAGATCTAGGCTGCTGGGCTGCAGTTTGACTTTCCGAGTATTCCGATGGCCCCAGAGGCTGCTCGTTTTGGGTCAGAAGACCCTGGATGTTAGTAACGCGGCGGGAAGGCGGGCGCCGATACCCATGCTCCTTCCCCGCCGGAAATTAGGAGTTCAAAGAAGTGAAATGGTACATTCCATCCTCGTGACATGTGCAGGAATTGGGTGGAATGGCGAGTCTAGGTCTTCAAGTTGGTTTATAGTAGAGCTTATATTTCTATATAGACTTTCTAAATGGCCTATTGATTGCCAAGTTTGTTTCAGATCGATCTACAGCACTATGTAAGATGCACACCATAGGTAGATCAGTTCCAGCCTATGGGCGCCGAACATATCCACAATGCCCTAGCCTATCATCCATTTGCCTCCCTTACCTAGGTGGCCCCACACCGTGTTCGGGCCTGTGAGAGATGTCTGACAAAAGCCAATCAAGCGACGGGCTCCATCTTATTATTCAACTAGAGAGCTCAACTGGCGAAATAGTATATGAGTAGCATAGAAGCAGCTTGGACATTACTAGTCGACGTGGCAGCGTTCTTGTTCTACCCCTCTCGCAGACGTCACAGAGTCCTATCTGGAATTGAACCAGACGGCCAGCGGAGACACCCCCAAAAGCCTTGTTACCAACGTCAACACTGGTCGATTGAGGAAGGTCCAGTCCAACGACTTGAATCATATGGACGTGGCTTGCCGGCTACTAGACCGACGGGCAGACGTGCCCGGGCGCCTCGTCGCAGTGGGCGGCCAGGCCATGGTGCTAGGAACCACGACTGGGCGGCGTGCTGCATCACCTTCCTGGATGGGACTTGACGGCGGCCACGAGGGAGAGAGGGGTTTTGGGAATGACGCACGCCAGCGCCGGTCCACGATAGAGGGGTACGGAAAAACGGCAGCGTGCGGGCCCGCCCTGGACGGTCTCAACGCGAAGGAAGCGAGCCTTGCGCAGGCTTTGCTGGATGAACACAGCTAGCGGTACGGCGTCGGCCACAGCAAGGCGACGGTGCACTACAATGCGGGACGTTGGGGCTGCAGCAGCGCTCAGTGTTTCCCCCTGTTGTCGCACTGCAGGGCGCTGAGCTAGCAGTTCTCGTGCGTTGCGCCCGGCCAGTTGCTCTCAAGTATTACCTGCTGTCGCGCCGGGCCTTCCTGGCCAAAGACACACACGTGCTCTGTTTGTGCCTGTACAGTGGAAACTGGCCGGTGCTGGCGGCGGCTCGGCCAATGAAGTGCCCTGTATTGCTGACCTGTAGTGCCTGCTTATCGTGGACAAACCCCGCAGCGGCCCCGCCACCTGCCCCGTCTACAGGGCTCGATTGGCCTGTCTTGGCTCTTCTGGAAATAGGCCAGGGAACGGTTCCTGGATGGCCACCAGCCAATGGGCGCGCGCCGTGCGAGCACACCCAGCACCTGGAAAGTGCGACAATGCTGGGAAAGGGCGTTCGGTCAAGCTTTTCGGCGGAGTGTGGCGCCCACGCACCTGCAGGTCGACGAACGGCGTCGGTGAAAGGTGGAGGTTTTGTCCCATTCCAAGTCGTCACCTCCCCGCCGGGACGCCTTGTCTTTCTCCTTCTCCCGCGCCCTCTCTCTCTCTCTCAGGGTGGCTGAACGCGAGAGCACACACGGCAGACTTGCTCATAGGGACGACTCGACTGGACTCCCGCTTCTGTCTTAAGGCGCTTCCCCCCCGCCGCCCCTCTTGCCAGCCCAAGCGACGCGCTCTCGAATCCATGCGATCCTAGGACGCAACCGCAGTCTTGGGGCCTTTTCCCCTCGCACGTCTGGATTAAGACTAAATCTCTGTCGTCGATCCTTCCTCTCGCTCAGCAGTACCCCTATTCATCCCGGCATCGCAATCGCCAAGCGTCATGTCGGGCGTGCTGCAGTCTCTTGGCCTGGCCAAATCCGGCCAGGGTCGCGGCTCCATCCCGCTTCCCATGTACTCGCCCATCGCCCCGAGCGAGTCGTCGCCGGAGCATGCGAGCCAGAGCGACCTGGACAGCGTTGACGAGATTGAGAACGACCAGCTGCACCCCGCCCAGCGCCACAGCGGGGTCGGCCGCTCCACGTCGAGCCGGTTCGAGCTGCCGTCGCTCGCCCGCTTCCTCGCCGACTTCACCCTGGGCTTCGCCGACGGCCTGACCGTGCCCTTTGCCCTCACGGCCGGCCTGTCGTCCCTGGGTCAGACCGACACGGTCATCTACGCCGGCATGGCCGAGATCTGCGCGGGGAGCATCAGCATGGGCATCGGCGGCTACCTGTCCGCCAAGGGGGAGGTGGCTGCGACTCGCGCGAAGCTGGCTGCCGGCGAGATGGAAGAGGACGACGAGGATGAGGAGAAAGGGAACGCCAAGGAGAAGACCTGCCCTGCGGTGGCTAGCGATTACCTAGCCCCGTTGGACCTCCCACCCCATCTGATGGAGATGGTCGTTGCCCACATCGAGGCACGGTCCGATGTCTTGGTGGCCCTCGAGTCCAAGGCTGAGGAGGACGACGAGCGACTCTGCAGCCCCATTATCGTCGGCTTATCCGTGTCAATAGGCTACCTACTAGGCGGCCTGCTCCCTCTCTTCCCCTACTTCATCGTTAGCCAGGTCGGCGACGGGCTCCTATGGAGCTTCGTCGTCTGTATCATCGCCTTGTTCGTCTTCGGATTTGCCAAGGACTTCGTCCTCCACCGGCAGTCCGAGACCGAGCGCTGGAACAAGCGGACATCAGGCATCCCGTGGGCTGATATTCGCAGGAGCACCTGGGAAGGCACCCAGATGGTTATCTTGGGGAGTGTCGCGGCCGTGGCCGCTGTCCTCTGCGTCAGGGCGTTCGAGAGCTTTCGTGTACCGGGGTCTAATGAATAATGATAAGGCAAAGCAATACCCAAAATACTATATTAACCACCCCTGCTCGCTCACTTGGTATCTACTTGCGTATCGCGTAATGAGCCTGTGTGGTTCTCCGACTTTTTGCTTCCTTTCCTCCACCCGGCACGTCCCAAGACGGCGTCGACAGACTCGGGTATGAACGACTCAGAAGCCGAAGCTATGGCATCTCCATGGCGCCATGAACAATAGAAAGGGGGTATCGAGGTCCGCCGCATTGATAGCATCTGATGAAAGCCCCTCCTATCCATCTGCGCTAATTCCGACCATCCCAATTTTAGGCAAGAGAAAAAAAAGCAAGGCTGAACGATACAAAGGTGCGACTTTAACGCCAGAGTGGCAAGCCGTTGACAAACGGCAATGCCACGTCCGGGGCTTTAGTTCGGATAGCTCATATGCTGCAATATCGTTCTGGTCCGAACAAAAAACTGGCAATGCCGCAACTGCGCATAGCAAGACCACCAGCCTGACTAAGAATATGGTTGAGGTGAGAGCGGATGGTTCGCGCACGCGCGATTTCGCCACAGCTCTAAACGCCGCCGTCGGACACCCTTTTCTGCATGCGAGATGTTGCTTCAGGGCCGGAGAAAGCGCTCACGGGTATCGGTAAGTCCCCCTGAATTGCGGGTAGCTCGTCTGCCGATACCCAGCCGGCGTCGGCCTTGAAGGGGGGATCCGGGGCAGTGGCTGGACCAGTGCAGGCCCGGGTCGTGTCACCATTTCCGGACCGAACATGGCTCGGTAGCGGTACAATCGCTCCATGCGCGCCCGTCGTTCCCGCTCGTCTAGCGAGCTCTCGGAATCGCTTTCGCCATATGAACGGCGTCGTCGCCGGCGGACCACCACGCAGTAGTACCAGAAGAACACCACGAGGAACAAGGTTCCAAATATGGAGCCCAGAATGGCGCCGAGCTGGTCGGGCGTCAAGGTCGCCGAGTTCGTCGGCGTTACGGGAGCAAGGGTCGAAGTCGAGGTCGTGCTGTCTGTAGGGATGGCGCCGGATGTGGGGTCCGGTGTCGATGTGGATCCGTAGCCGTCGCCGCCGAGGGTCACGGTCGCGATGATGGTGGTGTAGGGGCGCGTGATCGTCTGCGTCACGACGCGGCCCTGGCGCGGTTCGAGCTCGCGGGCAACCTTGAGGAAGGACATTGCGGTTGTCTGGTGCGTCCACTGGGCGTCATGTTCTCCAGGACGGAAGCTGGGCTTTGCGCCAATTTAGGTCCCTGACTGTGGGTGGGCGCGGCCGGCGTTGGGTGTATACGAGAAGTACAGCGCACTATATCTGCCGTGATAATGGCGGGAGGGGACGGGAGCCTATATCAGCTGGCCGGGAATCCAGCTAGCTACCAGCACCACGCGCAGTTACACCCGACCATCCCGTTGGCCACGTCCGCCGCGAGCGGGGGGGAAGCCACGCCAAGCTAGATGATGGGTGCTAAACTTGCCGCATCGACGCTCTGGCGAGTCCATGGACCCTAGCGATGCGAGACACTTCTCTCATATGACACCTCACAGCGCCGCATCGCGCCATACAGCCTGCAGCAGCCTGCAGCCAACCGGCGACAGGTCCCAAACTGCCTCAACACCCTTACCGCGCAGCCGAGGGCGGGAAAGAAGAACCCCTTACCCAGCGACCTTTCCCGCGTGCCCGTGCGCATCGGCAGCGAAAAGTGCGAAAGTTATTTTGACGGCTACCGAGCCTCGCGCGCACAAGGTAAGGCAAAGGGGGGCACAGCAGATCCTTTCTCTGGGGAACTCGGAATGGGGGGGAAAGGGGGGGAGGGGGTTCACTGGGGGCGGCCCGCTTCTGGCCGTATCCGGGTCGCGAAGGTGTTGGCAGCCTGAAGGAGAGCTGCCGTGCCAAGCGCACGCGGTGGTGCGCCTGACCGTGGCCTCTAGAAGTGTCTGGCTTGCCTGCCTAGGGTGGGTGCCACAGCCGGCTCTGACACGCAGCATGCCTAGTGATAAGAGGCTCCAAATGGGCCAAGTATATGAGGCATATGAGGGGAAGGGGGCCTCAGGGAGGGGGGGGGATGGAGCCCTGGGCCGCCGCCTCATTCGCCGAGGGGACCAGCAGCCCATCCCCCGGACCGGACTGAACAAAAATTCCATCGCCGGCCTGCTCCAGGCTCGCTGGGCCGGCCGCAAGCCGTTATCTGCCAATCGGCGCTCTGCGTTGCGGAGGGGAAATGCGTAGGTGCAGCACGCGGCTCAGCGACCGCTCTGGCCAGGCCTTACTGGATCGGAGCACTACCGAGTCGGTGCAAACAGCCGTCGGGGCATACCCGCAGGACGACAGCGGTCGCCGACATAAGAGGTGCATGGTGGCGAGCGTCCTAGGGGAGAAATGATGCCGAACTGTCAAGTGCAGCCGGGCTCATGATGCCCATTGTTTGACAGAGGTCGTCTGCCTGCAGGTGTGACACTCGGCTCCCTGCAGAAGACAGGCTGCCGTCCCGCCTTTCCCCTCCGCCATTCCTCTCCGCCACTTAGCACCACGGAGCTCGGACAAGGCTACGGCAGGCGGGGACACGTGGTGGAAGCTACCGGAGGTTTTCGGCCCCATTGTGCCGATCTACGGCGCACCGGTGCGACTTGAACTTGGCGGTAGCGCAGGGGGTTTTGTTTGGCTCTCGCCATGAGGAGCGATGACATGCAGGATGGCAAGAGAGGGATGCCAATGAGCGTGGTATTAGGATAGGGAGAGGGCCAGGCCGCCCGATGCTTGTCTATGCGAATGGGCTACGAGGAGCGGAGCGACGAAAGGAAAAATGCCGATGCAAGGTACTAGAACAGGTATTTAACGTAGGTGGTAGGATGTGCTAACGCCATGCAATGCCATATCCCAAATGCAAACCAGATTCTTTTTTCTCCCGTGCTAGATCAGATCGACTCCAGGGTAAACCTCTGGCGCAAGCGCTCGCCATATTTATAGAAGAAGACGGGGATGGGGATGAGGGCAAGCGAGACGAAGCCCAGGAGGCTGTTGCCCCAGCCAAGCCCCAGGGTGTTGTACATCTGCAGGCCGCCGAGCGGCAAGAGGGCGCCGAGAAGTGAGCGGAGCACGGCCAAGGCGGCGGTGACGGACGCCGCATAGCGCAGATACGAGTCGAGCAGGTAGTTTTGCACACACATCTGTCGCCACAGGTTAGTGGTGGCGTCTCGCATCCACACTGCCCCCGGAGAGAGGCGGAAAAAGACACTTACCATGATGCCCATCAACCCGGCGGCGAAGATGAGCACACCAATCATGGGGACGATCCAGTGGACGCTGTACTGTGTCGACCAGCCGTACAGGAACAGGCCGATGGGGAGGGGGATGCCGGCAGGGATGGTCAGGCGCGGCGTGATGCGGATCTCGGGCTTGTGGGCGAACCCTTTCCCCTGGGCCGTCTTGACCATGCGGTCGGTGATGATGCCGAACCCGACGACGCCGAGCATCATGCCGATGCCGGCGGGAAGAAAGGTGAGGCCGACGATGCCGGGGCCGAAGCCGTACTTTTGGGCGTAGACGAAGGAGAAGGTCGTGAGCATCAGGTAGAGGATGCCGTAAGTGATGGCCACGTAGAGGGCCAGTAGCGTCACGAGCGGCGTGAACGCCAGCAGCTTGAGCGGGCGCATAATGGCGAGCTTGAACTTATCGACGGCGCTAGGCCGCCCAACGTCGAGCTTGCTGTACAGCTCGGCGTTGCCCGTCTCCTTACGCAAGCGCGCCACCTTGCGGTCCAGCACGACGGGGCCGTACGTCTCGTTCATGAAGAAGAAGGACGGCAGGATCAGGATGCCGGCGGCGATGACAATCAGCCAGTACACCCAGCGCCATCCGGCCGCCGCGATCAGGTAGCCGCCGGCCACGGGGCCGATGCACGGCCCGAGAAGGGGGCCGAGGGCCCACACCGACATGGCTCGTCCGCGCTTCTCGACCGGGATGATGTCAGCGATGCTGCCGGAGCCGATGGTGATGGGGACGGCGCCCGCGAGGCCCATAAGAAAACGGAAGGCGAGGAGCATGCCCATGTTGGTGGAGAGCGCGGCGCCCACGCTGAAGACAGTGAAGAGGATGTTGCCCCACTGGTACAGCGGGGACCGGCCGAAGGTCTCACTCAGCGGGGCGATGAGCAGCGGCCCGAAGGCGAAGCCGAGAATATAGATGGACACCAGGAAGGTGGCCGTGGTGGACGACGTCGAGTGGAATTCGGCCATGATGGCCTGAATGCCGGGCGCGAACATGGAGGATCCCTGCGGCAGCGCGTCAGCATCAAACGGTTCTCGCCGGGGCTACGGCGGCAGTGCAGCCGTCCGATATGGAGAGCACAGCCGTGGGTTTGCATACCAGAGGTCTGGGGGCGGGGGGTTGTTAGCGGCGTTGCTCTGCGGGTCGCGGAAAGCGGAGGAGGGGGAGGAGCGAAACTCACGTAATAATGGTCATGACCGACAAGAGAACGATCTGGAGCCATTTTTTGTTCTCGGGCCAGTTCTTCGGGTTCTGCGGGTCGTCGGGGCCGTCCCAGTCGACCATATTCGGGTCGGCGTCCTCCGGCTCCGCGGGTTTCTCGCCCTCAGCGGCCTCCGCCGGGGCCTCCGGGATCACGGTGGCATCTTCGAGGTCGGTGGTAGGCGCCGTTGACGCCTTGTCAGCAGCTTCCCCCTTCTCCAGGTCGACGGTCGCGGGATCGCGAGGCGTCGCGTGCTCGGCCATTCTTGTATGTTCCGCGAGGGGGTCTAAGACGGACAAAAAGAGTGCAACAGAGAGACAAGAGAGAGACACGGAAAACGTGGCGGCCGGGGCGAGCCGGTATTTACCTCCTGGGGAAGGTGACGAACCGAGACATGGCCCGGCACGGCTACTAGGGGGTCGTTGTGTACAATTATACCAGTTATACAAATAGACTGGAGCATCGGGCCTACCATTGTTCGATGAAACCATACGAACCGGAACTACCTGCCCTGCCGACCGCCGGCGGCTTTCCGCCCCTCCCCCCTCCTCCCCCTTCCTCCCCCTTCCTCGAAAGCTACTATGAAGAAAACATTGCATCTAGGTGGTGACGCGAGCCCAAAGGAGCTTAGCCCCTATCGCCGGGGCAGGCGATAGCGTACCGAAAGCGAGACGAGAGCCCCAGAGAAACATCATTCTCAGCTCGCGACCGGGCCTGATTGGCTGACGGCATGTTCCGCCGCCCCCGTCAGAGGTCCCGGAATCCAGGGTCCCGGTACTGTGTACAAAGTTTTATGAAGGCTGTGGAGCCGGCACAAAGAGGACGTGGGTTTTAAGGGGCCACTGGAGAGGATCGTGAGGAGCGACAGTGCGGCTGTAAGGGTGAGATGGACCCCGAGAACCCGTCGCCCAGTGCATGCACCACCGGGAGCGTGAGAAGGCGCTGCAGGCTGTGAATTATTCTGCGGCTGCCTTCTGTTTTTGGTGGTGCTCGGCTGCGAAGCCCCCGGGGCCAGGCCAAGGGGGGCGGCCCAGGGCCCGGGTGGCTCTTCACAAGGCTTGGCCGTGCCCGGGGGCTTGCTCGGGGGATCCGCCGTGCATAACTCGGAACGGGTGAAGACCACTCTGAGTATTAGTGCAACCCCCACCGGGCGTCGATTTTGGCTCTTTCATCCCCGACGCTCCAGTATTATCCTGTCATGTTATGTATGAACGCGAAGCTCGCCAGGTTTCTGGAAATGACCTCGGGCGTCGTGTAGAGTGCCACTGGCGCTAGCCCCGGGCCACTGGCGGCTATTACAAGCCATTGGTGGGTTCCAAGACCATACCGAGCCGTGAGCAATATCGTGCCGGGAAGTATGAGGGTCCCGAGATGCGGTTGGATGCATGCTGCGAAATTGACTTCCCCCTATCTCCATTGTCAACAAAAGAAGAAGAAAAACAGGACCAGCCCACCGCGATCGCCCAATTCCGCTTCAGGCTCTCAGGGGCAGTTAATCTGTTCCCGCTTTCATCCTATGGCTATAACGGAGGGGAAGCTGGCGGCGTTGAGCACAGGTTAGGGAAAAGGGGGTAGAACGAACTTTTTTGTATTTGAACATGTAATATTATAGATACACTGTCATGACGTCGTCTCTTCCTATCCCATCACTGTTTAGCCAAGCATAGATCCCAGCATAACCTCTGCCTCCCTCCTCCCTTACGCTCTCTTCTCGGCATCCGAACTCGAGCTTCCACCCACGTCCTCGGCATGGTCCAATACCGGTCTCGTCGTCTTCAGATCCTCCGGCCGCTCCACGCCCTGCAGCCCCAAGGCGGCCTCGATCCTCTGCATCCTCTCCCTGTCCTCGGCCGCGATGCCCGACTTGTCGCCTCCGAAGTATAGATCCATCTCCTCGAGCGTTTTGTCCTTGGTTTCGGGCACGAAGAAGTAGACGAAGGCGCCGCCCATGAAGCAAAAGCAGGCGAAGAAGATGTAGGTGCCGTACCGCATCGTCGCCAGCATGTCCTTCGTCGTTAGGCCGATCACAAAGTTAAAAATCCAATTTGTCGAAGCTACGAGGGCTACTCCGCGCGAGCGCATCGAGTTGGGGAAGATCTCTTGAGGGATGAGCCAGGCGACGGGGCCCCACGAGTAGGCAAAGTTGATGGCGAAGATCTAGCCCACGGGTTAGCCACGCGTGTGGCGAAGTGACGGGGAGACAATACGTACCCATATGAAGGCGATACAAGCCCAGCCGGCGGACCCGTGGTCCGACCAGGAATCCTCGTATGTTCCGTTCAACGCGGCCACGATGATGTGGCAGATCATCATGCCGGCCGAGCCCATGATCAGGAAAGTCTTTCGGCCCAGGTTGTCGAGGAACAGCACCGCTGGCAGCGTGAAGATGATCTGCAGGATACCCGTGACGCCCGTGGCCATGAGGTTGGTCGTGACAGACGTAAATCCAAACGTAGCGAAGATCTGAGGCGCATAGTACCTAAGTAACCAGGTCAGCACGAGCGTCAATGTACTGGCACTAATCCCCTCCGTCTTGGAAGCTTACAGCACGGCATTGATTCCAGTGAATTGCTGAAATATCATGATCCTAAAAACAATCAATATTAGCAAATTTCCTTTTCACGATGCGCCACCACGCAGGCCCATCTTGGAGGTACGTACCAGCATCCGATCATGACGCGTTTGAACACGTTAGGCGCGAGCAAGAGCTTCCACGCTCCGAACCGGCCATTCTTCTCACGGTGCTCGGCCGCCGTCTCCTCGTCGAACATGACGGCCGCCTTGATCTCGAGGAACTCGGCGCGCAGGACAGGGTCTTCCCGGTCGAGGCGGCGGACCCGGCACAACGCATCCAAGCAGTCCTCCTCGCGGTGTTTCATCATCAACCAGCGCGGTGAGAAGGGCAGGAAGAACATGCCGACGAACAGGATCCAGGCCGGGAGGATCTGCAATGCCAGTGGGAAACGCCATGAGACCTCGCTCTCGCCAAGGCACCGATGACCGGCGGCGAGAGTGTAGTTGAAGGTGCCGTCATAGTACTGCTGATCTGCGGGGATGCCCTCGGGGTTGCATGCGGTGCCTCCTACGAAGTGCATGCCGTAGTCGAGCCAGAATGCAATAGCAGTTCCGATCGTGATGGACAGCTGCTGCAGCGACACGAGCGAGCCACGGAGCTCTGGCGGCGCCAGCTCGGCCTGGTAGAGCGGCACGACGGTGCTGAACATGCCGATCCCCCAACCACCGATGACACGGCCGGCGAAGAGCATGGCGGCGGAGCGGGCGCCGGCCTGCAGGGCGGTGCCGAGCGTGAAGATAACAACGGCCGTCATCATGCTGTACTTGCGCGAGATGGCGTCGGCGAGGAAGCCGGTGAAGAGCGCACCGGCCCAGGCGCCGAGCTCGAGGGCCGCCACGAGCCATCCCTGGATGGTGGAGCCCATGAGGTCTGGGAACTGCGCCTGGAAATTCTCCATGACCAGGACGCTGGACATAACGCCTTGATCGTATCCATACCTGTCGCGGTTAGCAGGCGTTATGGCACACAACTACCGGTGGGGAGTGCAAACATTAAGCATCCTAGGGCGGCGAATGAGCACGTCATAAAGACGTAGGGGTTCTTGAGCATGCCGACGATGCCCTTGGACTTCTCGGCGCCATGCCGGCCGACGGCCGACTGGCTGGTGGTTGTAGGCGCCATATTACCGCAGTCTGTGACCCTCTGCTTTGGGAGTGGTTGTTATGTGGTTGTAGGCTGGGAAGAGGTGGATAGAGTCCCGAAGGGAGGTTATGGGTGTGGATGTGGGTGTGTGTGCGAATGGTGCAAATGGCCGTGTACACAGGCGACATCGTGGGCGTTATATGGACCGCCCCGGATCATGGTTTGGCCTCCATCGTGGATCTCTTCGCACCGCGTGACCCCCATTCTCCCGCATCGAAGCGCGGAGACTCCATGGGACCGGCGTGGAATGCGCTGGGGGGGGATTTGGTTCCTCAGCAGACAATGCCGCGGTCCCACCGAGCCCACACGCTCGGGTCCACGATCAAGCTTTACGATCCCGGCTGCCGCCGTCCCCGTCCGGCTTGGCTCCCCAGTTTCCTACCGCAGGCGGTCCTGGCAGTGCGGCCCTTTTTAGCCCTTCGATCATCGAGGCAAGTAGAGCATCTGGTCAGCGTGGCAGAGAAGCCAGCAGCACGCCCGACTCGTCTGGGCAGGACCTGTCAAACTGCGCTGCTGCGGCCGCCTCCGACGGCCTCTCGATCACGAAGCATTGCCTTGTCGTGGGGGTTCCCGGAGTCCGATGATTCAATCTTGAGAGAGCCACTCTGGTGCCCGGCCCGAGTCAGGAGGTCTGCGAAGTCTTGCGTGTGCGGTGGAGTCCGTGGCCGTTTCTCGGCGCAATGGAGAGTGGCTCGGCGTCATCTTTGGTGAGTTCGGTGGGGTCGCCCCCATTACTTCTCGACCGAGTATACGGGAATGTGCACCGGAGTTGAAAGCTGGGCCAGGAAAAATATAGGACCCGGCTACAGAATACTCGGGCAAGATGGAAGAAATGGCACGGGTGTAGGGGTTCTTCTACCCTCGTGACGCTTGGCATTCGCAAATAACAAGAGCCCTCAGTATATCTTGCGCAACCGTAGAGTAGTAGCCAGCGGTTGCGCCATGGCAAAATAGCCCCAGCTTGTACTGTAGCTTGAAGGTAGAACAGCTGGTCGGAGTAGGGCCGCGGCGGGCTTATCACGGCGGCTTGAAGAACCATTTCGATATTTATTTCGACTCAAGGAAGTCTATTTGGAGACTCCAATATGACCAACATGCTTGGCCTGTACGGTTTCCAGTCATTCTGGACAAGATTTACACGATCAGGTGGTGCACAATCTCAGACAAATGCATTTACCTTGAGGTAGGAGGAGTACCGAGCGTGCCAACCCCGCCATCAAAGATATGAGCTCTGCTCTGCCCGCAGTAGATCTAGGGATGAATGCACCACGAATGCATCACGAACGGGAGGCATGTGCAAAAGTTCGATCGCAGACCCAAACGTTTGCGACCTCTCGTATTGCGCCGTGTAGGCAAGCCGAAGTCTATCTCGAGGCGCTCTTCCTGGCTTAAACTGTAGCGCTCCCCCGAGCGCGGATTGCTTATCTGGCTTATCCCTACCCTGCAGTGGGTATGGATGGGCAAATTGGAGCCCTGTTCCGGTTTGAGACAGCTAGCGCCCTGGGGCTCGGGATGCCTTCCATCAGTTCGCTGAAGCGTGGCCGGCGAGCCTCGAGTCGTGGACTAAAATCGGCCGCCTGTGGATCATCGCCGGGGTGCCTTCTTTCTACAAAGGGCCGAATATCCCCCACGGGCAGATGAAGAGGGAGCAGTACGCTCTACCGCGGCCGGGCAGACCCGTCCTGCATGACATCATTTATTTACTCGCCCCTGACCGCTTTGCTTCTCGAACTAACCCCTGCCTCTGCCCTCCGGCCGGTCTGCCCCGAATAAGAAGTATCTCGTTCACCCGGCTCTCAATCGACCTTGGATCGGAAACCGGGGCTTTTTCGCTGTTCATTCGCCCCTTGTCGCCTTGTCGGCCTTGATGCGTGCGTGCACGAGATCAAGCGACCGGGGGTGGCATAAACATGTTACCGGGAGGGCTGCTTATTAACACGCCGGGCGACCCGGCCGAGGCTTGGGGCTGGTGCCGATTATCCCAGCCCTCCGTCGTCACCAGCCGCGGATGACCCAACCGCCGCCCCACGAAGAACATGCCTCCGCCCCATTCGGAGTCCCCATACTAGGAGACAGATGCCCACGTTTATCTCCAGAGGCTCCACTCCCCGTGTGGGCGAGAAGTAATCACAAACCCCCTCTCCGCGCTTAGGAATATTGTAGTCAGCTGTGATGCATGGCCGTTTCGGGCCAGAGACAGGCTGCTCCGAGGCCTGGCCACGGACTCTCTCGTATTGGCTACGCCCGAGGCTTTACTCGCCATCTATGGACCGGGAAGGGCGGCAGCTGTTGCTGGATGTGCTTGGGGGCCCTGCAGACGAAGTCTGAAGTCATTTGCCTGATCTAGCCAGCATCTCCAATTATATAGACCGGCTTGCTTCTGTGCCTGCACCACAAGATCGCTTTGGACCACGTCCCCGTTGCGGCCTTCAACGTCCTGCTCCACTGCTTTGATATACGCCATTAGCTCGCTATCCGGGTTGAGGTTATGCTGGAACAGTAGAGCAGGGCCGAAGAGCGAGTCGTGGGCTCTCACCAGCGCCTTCTGATGCACAAACACGTAGAGCCCCACCCAGAACGTCCCGACGACGCACACCGCCATGATGCCCACGACGCACATGGCCGGGATCTCTGTCACAAAGAGACGCTGATCAGGAGCAGTGACGATGGCATTGGCCTCCAGGACCGTGTCGCTTTTCGAATACGCGGCCGAGGTTGTAAAGACCCCGAACAGGGCATTGAAAACGGCAGGGATTGAGTCCGCCAGCACGTCGGTGGTGAAGAAGTCTTCATGGTTCCGGGAGCCTGCATATTTGTAGACGAGTCTAGAGAAGCTGTCAAGCTTTACCGTGGTATTGGGGTCTCCCACAGGTTCAGATATTTGGTACTCCGGGAACGTCCGCAGGAGGGATGATATCTGCAGCGGCCTGATCTGCGCAGGTGATCCCACCATGGCGGACACCACTTGTCCAAAGTCATCCTCGTCGGCAAGAATAGTGACCTCCGCGCTGGCGTTCCAAACCGACGGAATGCACGAAATGATAGATAGATTGGCGAAGAAGATGTCCGAAGACTCGTCTAAATCACCGGCGATGATACCCAGTCGCCATGGGTCTCCATGTCCCGGGTGACCAGCGTAGCCGGGGCATCCAACGTTGGTCCAGGTCTGAACATATCTTCGCTGGTAGGATGTCAACGAAAGACGCCCGACAATGCCACAGTTCCGGTCATTGAATTCAAAGATGGTTTGGTTCACTCCTTCTGGAGTGCCAGAGTCCGTGACAGAGATGCTCACGTTGTCTCTGGTAAACCTGACACAGTCGAGCGATGAATAATAAGCCAGGGTAGAAGCCGTGAGGTTTCCCCGAAGCGGTGGCCGTGGGGTCTTTGTCGAATTCTGCACGCTAAATGGTTGGAACGAGTGGGTTGGGGACGTCCAGGGAAAGGTCGTCAAGTTTGTGATTAGGGTTGTATCCACTACGTCGAATGTTGACTGCATATCAGGTAGCGTTCCATAAGTCCAATCGTCAAAATACAGGTCGGAGACGACAGATGCTGTAGAATTAGACGACGCCGAACCAATGGAGAAGATGGCGGCCGAGAAGCCGGTGGCGAGGAAGAGCAGTACTTTGATTAGCATGCAGGTGCCGATGACATAGTGCTGGTTCCGGTAAGCCATAAAGGCATCCTTTATCGGCCAGTATCGCTCATAATCTAGCAACATGGTTTTTTTGGCAGTCGATCCTGGGGTAAGGCTGGGCCCTGGCTGCCGGTGGCCGAACCAGCTCGTGATGGTGTTCCATGCGCCTTTCGTCCTGGACCCTAGGCTAGTGCTTGGCACGTCTTCTCTCATGAGCTCGATTATTGGTAATGCCTTGTGCAACTCCTTCACCGTGGAGGACCAAGCCGCTGCATGAAGGGAGAGGATCCAGGTCGGAACAGTAGTCCACAGAAGCGAATACGTCCAGCGTGCGACCTCGGCCGTGCCTTGCTCAACGGCATCGTTGAACGAAGGGGGCGTGTCGTTCGGGACGCTGGCAATCCCATTGATCCTATTGGATATGTCCCGCAGCAGCAAGATCATGAAAATGACAGTTGCTTGGGTCAGGAATTGTGACAAAAGTCCAATCAAGCTCAGTGGTCCGGCAACCTTCTTCCCTGGGATTCCCTTCTTGCGCACCAGGCGTGTATAGCGTATCAAAATCGTAGATTTCACGCTATGCGTGGCCCGGTAAATTCTGTCTTTGAGCCTCCTCCAGCTCCTCTGACGGAGCCTGGGCTGAATAGGTTGCGGTTGTGCAGGATCTAACAGCAACTTATCAGCGAGAGTTCCATCCTGGACAGACTAGGAGTCTCCTTACGACCATTTGCTACGGGATGAGTCGGGAGTGCCACTGAGGCTGGCATATTTGCAGGCGTTTGCGCTGCAGCGGGCACAGGGGGAGGAGCACGCTGCGGCGGCGGGACGGGATTTGAGTTCATGATGTGCAGTGCTTGTTTATCCAGAGGCTAATTTGAGGAGGGATTGTGTTTTCTTGGTGTGTAAGAATTGGCTGGGACAAGCAATAATGATTAAGGGGATATTTACTCTCCTGGAGGGTTTGGTTTTTGCGCATACCGGCCCGGCCCTGTGTTATTCTGGAGGCAACCCATTGGAGCGAACAAGTGTGGTATTGACAAAGTAACGCAGCTGCATTGATGCTTGAATATTCTCCCATGTGCCCAATCTGTGGCGCTTGATGGCTTCGGGTCTGGATAGCCAACACGAGGTATTGTTTCCATGACGGGTTTAGTTCAGACGGTCCTGGAGCTTAGAATCACGCTTCCTCTGAGGCTGAGGTATAAGGATGCCACACGACCAATCAGGAGAGAGCCAAGACTATCCTGCCGTTGTCAGTGTTTGCCACTGTGGTGTACTGGCCAATGGCTAGCTACAAGGGTGCTAGGATATTCAGCGTGGCTCTTCAGGACGGCTCGGTGAGGGTGTGCTGCACCAGCCTCTGGGTTGTGTGCTGTAATACAGTACTGGAGAGAGGATTGCGACAAGCGGCAAACTGCTGGCGCCAAACAAATCTGATGAGTTGGTATTGCATTATATCAGCTCCTCCATGTGCGGATATAGTGGTCTCGCATTCACTTCGTCGCAGCATACCGTCGACTTCCCACAACCCTTTTAGCTTTATAAATCACGTCCAAGATGGCTTTAATAACAATATTTCGTTTGGTTCTCATTTTGCTGTTCGCCTCCAAGACGCGCGCGCAGAACCAGATACCGAGCTCTCTCACATGCTTACCGGGTAGTCCCGTCACAGAAGCGCCGAGTTGCAACTACTTCCTCAACGCGACGAATGAATGCGCCAGCCTGTCGGACAAGTTGAGCCAGCGGGCCTGCGTCTGCGTGCAGCCCGTCTTCAACGCCATCTTCGAGTAAGTAATCAGCACACATGAGGTGTGAATGCTCTCTGACCGTCCCCGTAGCTGTGAAAACCAGCTTCGCGCGTGCTTCGCGTCGGACGAGCTAGATAACGAGATGGAGGAAGCATCTTCCCTCTGGCTTAGCCTGTGCAAGACGTACATCACCTACACCCCGACTACACCCGTGCTCAGCGAGGTCACGTCGTCGTTTGACGATGCATTTTGCAACACCGTCGTGAAAAGCGCATGCGGGGCTGCCACGGTCGCACTGGATAAATGCGACACCATACTTGATGAGAGCTTGCTGAGCGAGTGCGTCTGCCAGCCGTCCATTCTGCGGTACGACTACACCTGCGAGTATATGGGCAACATCACCTGCTTCAGCACGGCCGCTGCGCTTTCCAACCTTTTTTTGTCCTCGGCCTGTGCGAACTTTGACAGCGTTATCGGGACCGGTCTGGTAGGTTCCATTCCCTCCGCCCCTTGTTACCCCTGCTAATCAGCGAAGTCGGGCCCAACGACGCGGACGATCTCGTACAACCCAACAACCACGCTGGCACCTGGGAGTACGACTGCAACAACCGTGCGGGCGACATCGACCCAATCTTCTGCTGGCGAACGTACAAACTACGTGTCTGTTTATGCGGCCTGGAGTTCTTTTTTATTATCTTGTGGCTTTGTAATCCTCAGACTTGGGTAACTGTGTTCCATCTCCCTGGTTTGTCAAGAGAGACATATATCGTGTAGCAAATAAAGAGATAATCATAAGCTCAAATGTCGCCCTTGAGGAGCCAGGCCATGGCATTCATCGTGCTCTCTCCAATCAGTGGGTAAATATCGGATATCCATGGGAGTGCGGCCCACGCCGCATGGCCATCTCTTGGGATGATGTATAGGGCAGTCTTCGCCTTGCGCTGTTCTGCAAACTTCGCCAACACCACCCCATCGTCCCTTAACGGATCAAGATCTCCTACTTGGACGTATATAGGAGGAAGCTGAGACCAGTCGGGCTCTTTACCCTTCCGGGACGTCGTCGCGTTGAAGGGAGAAAACCACGGCGAGAAGCGGTCGGGCTGCAGATTCTTGAGAATGTGCTCGACGTCCTTGGACCCCAGGTTGGGGGAGTCTTTGTTGTCCTCTCGGGATGTCCATGTCGGTTTATAGTCGGGAGGAACAATTTCCTCAGTGAGAAGCAGCGGGCAGTTGAGAAAGACACCCGTGATCTGCTTGGCCAAGCTGCCAGGCTCCAGCTCTGCGCCGTCGCCGAAAGCATCGATCCCGGCTAGAACTGCAGACAGTGACGCCCCGGCGCTGAGCCCGCCCACGATGAAGCCCCCTCCTGGGCCATCCAGTGAAGCTCCAAATTCTCGCTCCGCATGCTCGGCAAGGTAGGCCAGGATATCCCATCCGCTCTTCGTTGGGGCGGGAAACGCTACGCCGGGCTCGATGAGCTTGTAGGTGGGGCAGACGACGACGGCGCCGAACTCGTGGGCACACTCGCGGGCTGGCCGAGTGACCATGTTCGGAGTTCCCACGGCGAATCCGCCGCCATGGAAGAGGACGATGAGAGGATGCTTCTGCTCTGCACCAGCTGCAGACACGCTGGCGCCCTTTGGCCGCACGACTTTAGCTCGCGAATTCCAGCCACAAGGAAGCCTTAGCTCGGTCCAGAACTCCTCGATGCTGTCCGGCAGAGGTGGGAGCATGCTCATCCCTTGCCTCTCGAAATCCCTCATCCCCTTGCGCATCTCGTCGAGGTGGTCGAACGAAAGGGGCGCGGCCGGGTCAGTGTCTTCCGCGCTGGTCGCCATCTTTAATTTCTCGGGAGCGAGACCTGTTCTGTAATCTACAGCGTCAAAAGTTGCTTGTGTGGTTTTCGTAGCCAGCTCAGGAAGGCGCCGTTGAAATAGACGGCATTGATGATGGGTTGTTGCAGGCAACAGCATTGGGGATCCAGCGACCGTCCCGTCCCTCATACTTCCCCTCGTCGCACGTTCGGCCAGGCCAATTGGTTTGAAGGGCGGCGGAAATTATCATGGCAGCCTTGGGGCCTCTAGGCAGCCTAACGTCTTTAGCGAGGACGAGCCTTGAATCAAACGCAGTCCAAAGGTCAGAGAAATAGGGAGACGAGATCTGCTGGACCTTATCCGCCCATGAGCTATTCCCCTACTTCGAGCTATCGGCTCATTATACCCCATGCCAATTCGATGCCTAAGATCGCCTTTGCTCGTGTAACAGGCATGCATCTACGGATGGACAAAGGCGAACGAGAGCCGTGAGTCGTTCACTATATGGAGTAATCGTAGGCGGACACATATTATGACGTCACCCGGCCCGTCCCCTGCGACTCCCCCCTTCGTCAAAAAGCCCGAGGGATCGGCAATGTGCTCTTGTCTTCATATAAGATGAACCGGATCCCAGCCTATAGCCTTCGGGGATGGCCAGAAATCTGGGATTGACGGACTCTTTGCAGCGCAAGAGGAATGTGGGTATGGTACCGCATGTGTCGCAGCTTCTGTCACGCTGTGTTCCTTTCACTGATTGCAAGCCTGTCGGCTCCCAGGACGGGCTTATAGCTATTACCCACTCTCGCTGCTGGCCTATGGAGCGCATTGTTATGGGGTAATACCGCAATGCCAACCCCGCATTGAACCTGGTAGCGCGGGGCTAGGACCGGAAAGTCGCGGGGTTACAGGGGCATCTGACCTCTGAGGCGGCAAACCTCGGCCTAAGCAGCGGCGCGCCGGCGTGTTCCAGGGGGGCGGACCGGCAAAGCGCCATGCCCTCACCGTGTCGCTGCAGCGGACGTGGTTGTTGGGCGACGCATGCCTCTGACGTAGACAGGGAATTGGTCCATAGAAGACGAAGTTCCATCCTTCCAAGAGAGACGATCGAACCGAGAACGCGATCGCGAACTATGAGAAAGGAGGCGCAACACTCCGATGGCGGGGGGGAGACAGAAAACCAGGGTCTAAGGGCTCGCCAGATCGGAGTAAACAGACGAGCGGTAGGTCACCCTCAAGCTTCGCCAACGCTCCGTGCGAGCAGCAGAAACAAGGCCGTTTCGTCCCTGCCTATGGTGGGTCTTGCTCGTGGTTTGATCTAAGGAGGGAGCACGCGGCTCTTCCCTGGTCCGCCATTTAGACCCTGAGGCCCCGTACATAATGGGAAGGGGCACTCCTCCACCCCTTTTGTCCTCGTCCAACAAGGTTGACGAGCCAGACTTTCCTTTCCTTCTCGAGACATTCTTCCTCTCTTCTGTCTAGAACCCTGGCCATTCTAGAAGCGTATCCACTACTGAGGTACAATCGCAACCTATTTATCTACCATCACTTCGCCCGCGTAGGACGGGACGACCACGGCGCGAACCCCAGATAAGACTCTCCTACGAAGCCGGGGTTGGGCCCTCAACCAAGAGATCGACCGGGTTGACAGATTTCCCGGAGCGGCAATCTGCAGTGTTCGGAGTGTTCGGAGTTGTCCTCGCTAAACGCCTCTCGGCTAGCCCCCCTCCTCCTGCAGCCGTTTGCGATGCGCCGATGGGCCAGCCTGCCGCGCCCGGCCTTGTCCGCTACCAAAAGGCGGCTACAATTTCATCGCCCCCAACTGCTCGTCGTTTCAGAGACCTCGGAGAGACGGGTAGCTGGCCGGCGACACCTCCGATTGCCGGTGCCGGTGCCGGTTGCCCAGGAAGCTAATCGCAGCGGGGTTGTCACCAACTCGCCCATAGTTGCGCCCGGCACTTCGTCCCCGCACTCTCCGAGGTCCTATGCCCGCAATGCGAGTCGTGCGGGGATCACTTATAAGTCCGGCCTAAGCCCACTCGCGTCTCTTGGCTCAAGGACCAGCGACTCGAACCACAGGAGATTTGCTACCGCTGCCACGCCGCCCGACATGTACACGACGTCCGACGCCTTCTTTGAGGCCCTGTGGGAGGCCGGGGTCACGCATTGCTTCGTGAACCTCGGCTCCGACCACCCGAGCATCATCGAGGCCATGGTCAAGGGCACACGGGACAAAAAGGACCAGTTCCCGCGAATCATCACCTGTCCAAATGAGGTATGTCGGCCTCTCCCCCGCGCCGGGTTACAATTACGAACCGAAAGCTAATTCAATTGCACCGCAGATGGTGGCATTGTCCATGGCCGACGGCTACGCCCGCCTCACTGGCAAGCCGCAGTGCGTCATCGTTCACGTCGATGTAGGCACCCAGGGATTCGGTGCTGCGATCCACAACGCCAGCACGGGCCGGGCCCCTGTCCTGCTCTTCGCCGGTCTCAGCCCCTTCACGCTCGAGGGCGAGATGCGCGGCTCCCGCACCGAGTTCATCCACTGGATCCAGGATGTGCCCGACCAGAAGCAGATCGTTGCGCAGTACTGTCGCTATACCGCCGAGCTCAAGACGGGAGTCAATGTCAAGCAGATGGTCAACCGTGCACTCCAGTTTGCCCAGTCCGCACCCGCCGGTCCCGTATATCTCTGCGGCGCCCGCGAAGTCATGGAGATGGACATCAAGCCCTACAGCCTGCGCCAGGACCAATGGGAGCCTGTCCAGCTCGGAGGGCTTCCTAAGGCGGCCGTCGGCAAGATCGCCGCGACATTAGCAGAGGCGAAGGCACCGCTTGTGATCACCGGATACGCCGGGCGGAACCACGAGTTTCCGGGGGCCGTAGTTGAGCTGGCGAACCTGGTGCCGGGACTGCGGGTGCTGGACACCGGAGGTAGTGACATGTGCTTCCCGGCCAATCACCCGGGCTGGCTTGGCGTGCGCTACGGCAACGAGGATGCCATCCGGACGGCGGACGCCATTCTCGTGCTCGACTGTGACGTTCCGTGGATCCCCACGCAATGCAAGCCGAAGGAGGATGTCAAGGTCTTCCACGTCGACGGAGATCCGCTCAAGCAGATGATGCCTCTCTTCTACTTTGACGCGATCGGCAGGTACCGCGCCGACAGCTTAGCCGCGGTGGAGCAAGTCACGGCGCATCTGCGAGAGGACAAAGACCTCCAAGCGAAGCTTGCTTCGGAGGGTGCAAGCCGGAAAGAGGCGCTGGAGGCGTCTTACAAGGAACGGGTACAGAACATCGCGGCCAAGTCGCTGCCCTCGGAGGACGGCAGCTTTGGCACGGGACATCTATGCGCTAAACTTAGGGAATTGTGCCCTGAAGACACTATCTGGTCGGTCGAGGCGGTCACCAACACCCTGCTCGTCCACGATAACATCCAGCCGACGACTCCGGGATCCTGGATCAACTGCGGTGGCGGCGGTCTCGGATGGTCCGGCGGCGGCACCCTGGGCATCAAGCTGGCGACCGACTACGAGGCAAAGCTGAAGGGTGGAAAGGGCAAGTTCGTAGTGCAGATCGTCGGCGACGGGACGTACCTCTTTTCCATTCCAGGAAGCGTTTACTGGATTGCGAGGCGGTACAATATTCCCGTCTTGACGATCGTGCTCAACAACAAAGGTGAATTCCAAGCAACCCTTCCCTCTAGACAGGTTTATCCACTTGCTAACACGGAGTCCTAGGCTGGAACGCGCCGAGACGGTCGCTGCTGCTTGTGCATCCCGAGGGCGAAGGCTCCAAGGCCTCGAACGAAGAGATCAATATCTCGTTCGAGCCCTCTCCAGACTATGGCGGCATCGCCAAGGCTGCTGCCGACGGCCACATCCACACCGCGAAGGTGGATCAGGCAGGCGAGCTGGAGGCCCAGTTGAAGAAGGCGATCGAGATCGTGCAAGGGGGCCAGACTGCAGTTCTGGACTGCAAGGTGGCGGAGGGCCGATAAGGCGATGGGCTGGCTGACCAAAAGAGGGGAAGCCAGCACGGCATACGTCCATATAGGCACTCGTATATATATATATCGCTGACCGCCTGACCACAAGGGCCCTTGTGTGGAGCGGCGGTTAGCACATCAGCTATGTAAAAGCATCGTAATACGATCCCGTATGTCCATACACAGACGAGCACTGTTCGCGGCACCCGCACTCCCCGTGCCCCCCTTCTTGGAGACAAGGCGTGGGGGCCTGCATCGGTTTGCCTGCAGGAAAGAGGCCTCACCGCCAGAAAAGGGGTATCGGAGACATCACAGGTTGCAACCCTTCGCCGCCGTTGGCGTCCTAGAGCGGCACTTGGCGCTCGAGAAACGACTGGCGGCACCGCTGGGCCGTCTCCCTCCGGCGCGCAACCGGCCTCCCGGTGGGGCTCTCTTTGTCTGGCTCGCTCAGGAGGGAAATCCGGAATGCAACTAGGCTCTTCTAGCTCGGCGGCCTAAGAAAGAGGCCGTCTGATCACCGTGTACGCATTGCCGCCTGGGCCGACGACGAATCGACAGTTGGAGTGAAGCGCCCCGCATCCGATATAGCAGGGGTGGTTTGCTCTGTTGGGCGGTAGTGTGGGCAAAGAAACCCTGCATGGATCTCGCCCAATGCGGCTGCCCGCCCCCCCCCAGAAACCATCTGCATAACAGGCTACTCCACGGGGATCAATATCGAGGGGGCCAAAGGGAAAGGTGGAGGGGGTTTGGGCGGGTTCTGGACGTTTGGAATGTGGGCCAGGGGGGGCTATAAGAGACCCCTATGGACCCTGAATTTTGTCGAACAAGGGTCCTCGCAAGCCATCGCTGCCGACGGACACGTGAGGCGTCGCCGCCGCACCCGCCTTGCCCGCCTCGTCGTTAGTTGTCGCGCGATCGTCTGTCGACGCGATAGATCGGCTCTGCGATCTGGTGCCTTTCGTTCGCTGGTGGTGTTGACTCGAGCGCATATTGCCCCTATCTGTGCAACCCCGCAAGCACGTAAGAGGGGCGTCGCGCGGGGGGGGGGGGGGGGGGGGGCCACCGCGCCCCAAAAAAAAAAAAAAAAAAAAAAAAAAAAAAAAAAAAAAAAAAAAAAAAAAAAAAAAAAAAAAAAAAAAAAAAAAAAAAAAAAGGCTCAAATTTGCTCCCATTTCGCCACATCCGGGACCATCAGCTCGCCTTTGGAGTTCGAATACGGCAGCTCACCAGGCCATCCGCAGCTGCCGTGCGACACGAGCGGGCAGATAGCACGAATCGGAGACGACGAGCCGCTCTGCCGCGCTCTTGCCCGGGCCAAGTTTTGTGGTCTTGACGAGACGCAGGTCGAGAGGTCGAGTGATCATCCGGAATTTGGGGGGGACGGGGAGAAGCCCCTTGGCTTGGAGACCGTCGATCGCGGTCCAGCTCGCGACCGCGACCAAAAAGGCAGCAGGTTGCGGGGCCTAGGCCAAGGTCCACCGGGCGCCAGCAGCTTTTTAAAAGCGGCCCCTCGAGCCCCGCATTACACGAGGCGCGCCTGCCCTCTTGTCGGGCAGAGGGGAGGACGGTCCGGTGTCTCTCTCGTCGTACTGGCTGCCCCGATCTGTTACTTTCCCCCATTCCTCCCACCGCCTACGCACACCGTAGTGCGCGTGCACACACACATACACACACCTGTGCCCTTTGGTACGGCATCGTCACCCTCCCTTCGACCGCGCTCACCGTGCCCGACTGCGCTGGTAGTGATCTCTCGACCCCGCCCCGGTCGCCCAGCCGCAGTAGATCGCAGATGCCGACACCACCGCGCAGCGCCCTCCCCAGTTCGCCCCACCGCCTCGGGTTCTCTCGGCCTCTCTAAGCAGGGCCATTTTTTCATTTCGCGGTCACCCCCCCTTGCCCCTCCCTAGACTCGTAAGATACGAGCAAACGAGAGAGGGCACGAGATCATGCGACAGTCGCCAGCGACCAAGAGAACACCGATCATACAGGAACCGCCTTGGCCGTCCTGACTAGAGAGCCGCGGTCCCTTTCCCTCCCGCCGTGCGTGCACCACCCCGCGACGCCGACGACGATAGCGACGCCACAGAGCCGAGGCTACTACCCTCGCAAACCCCTCCTTTAATTCTCACCCGGGGCGCACAACTGCGCTTCCGGCTTATCTCACGCGCCTGCCCTGGTGTTCCGTTAGGGTCTCTTTCCTCGACGGACATTGCATTTTGCAGAAAGGCGGCATGTCCCAACTCGCGACGGAGACCGATGTCTCGACATCATCTACCGTCCCGCCGCCGCAAGACGAATCGGGGGGTAGTGGCAGCGGTAGCGGCAGTGTAGGAAGCCCTCCACCCCCGCCGGTCCCCTCTACAGACCCGGCGCTCCTCGAGACCAAGCCCTTGGATGGCGAGGTCATCTCGCCGCGCCTAATCCCGCACGATGACGTCTTCAAGATCCCCCCTCTGACCGCCCTCAAGCTGCTCGGCGCAGAGATGGAGGCTCTGGTGAACGCCACCGGCGATATCCCGCCCACGCCGCCGCCCAGGAGCCCTACCATGCCTAATATGCGGGGCATGCAGGCCGAGAAGGAGAGCATCGTGCGCTCGCACTCAGAGAGGAGCCTTCAGAGGCTACGGGAGCTGGCCATGAGCGCCGATGCTGCGGAAGCGCGCGCGGCGACGCCTGATGCTAATCCCGACAAGACGACCACGGAAGACCCCTGCCTCCCTGTCCCCCAGCCTATCGACGGGGTGCGGCTACGCGCGTCCACCCCGCGGCCCCCGCGGTCCCCCAGGCCGGAGCTGCACCTGGAGACGACAAAGGAGCCCTACATCATCATTGGCGACAACTCGCAGCCGCTGAACCTCCAGCACAGCGCCATCACGCGCAAATTCTATTCGAAAGCCCCGCCCCCTATCTCTATCTTAGACTACCTCCTGCGTATCCATCGCTTCTGCCCCATGTCCACCGCAGTGTACCTAGCCGCGTCTCTCTACATCCATCGGTTGGCCGTCCAGGAGCGCGCCATCGCCGTGACCAAGAGGAACGCGCACCGCCTGCTCTTGGCCGGCCTCCGGGTCGCGATGAAGGCGCTGGAGGATCTGTCATACCCGCACAGCAAGTTCGCCAAAGTCGGCGGCGTAAGCGAGACGGAGCTCGCGAGGCTCGAGATCAGCTTCTGCTTCCTCGCTGGATTCGAGCTCATGGTGGATGCTGCCGCCCTAGGCAGCCAGTGGGAGATGCTAAGGCAGGGAAGCAAGGGCTGGGGCACCCTCGACAAGCCAGCTGGGGGCATCGGCCCGCTGAAGCTGGATCGACGACCAAGAGGTGGGTGATCGTACGCTCGTGGTGCCTGTGTCGAAATCGCCATGCGTAGTAGATGTCGTTGCCGTCATTGCTCGTGACCTACCGATATCTCGAACCTTCTGGCGGTAACTGTGAAAGCCGGGGCGCTGGCCTCGAGGCGCTTACCCTGCTCTGGCCTCCCAAGTTGTGCGAACTCAGTCTCTCGGAGACAAGCCTATCCTGTTGCTCCAATCCTGTTGCTCCACGTGGACTCATCCAGAGCTGTAGTACTGTGGTAAATGGCGTGCAAAACAAGCATTGGGAGGTGGGTTATTTGTTGCACTTCTATACAGTCTAGAGAGGCCCCTAGACTGCACCGGGCTGAGCGCATTCATCTTCCTGGGTTATACGGCATGGCGGCGGCGGGTTGAATTTAGGCATACCTTAGCGTTCCTTTGTATGGGATCTAATCAGGCGTATCATCACATCGCATCATCATCCTCGTCTCGTCTTTGCCCTTTGTCTCGCCGATAGTAGAACCGCAATGCAACGTCATAGGTAGGTTGCGAACGGTCGGCCGTGGGTTGGTGTCACAGCGATAAGGAATTTGTATCAATCGCAACTCTCTGTGCCCCTGACATACTCCGACCCGGTTGATTGATTAGTGGCCGTTTGGAGTCCCGGCCGCTGGGGGAGTCCCGGTTGCTTGGGAAGCCGGTTATGCAAACCGAACTGAGGATCGCGTGTGTTGGAGATAGCTATGCGTTATCGATAGTGGCCGGAATGCTGCAACGAGGGGTCTAAGCCGTCCCCGGAAGGTCGCGTAGGCAGGAGCGCTGCCCCACCTGCATCCAGCTTGCCCCGCACCTGTACGTAGCACAGTCGAAGCTTAGAGCATGCGCTTCTCGCCGGCGTCCACCACGCCCTATTTAAGCCGAGCTCTCCCATCCATGCCGCCGCTCCGCTTTCCCACTTCGGCCGCAGTCCCCAGGATACGGGCCTTCTTTCATCCCAGCAATCTAGGCGCACGATATCTCCGCACGATGGCCATCCCCGACTTCGAGGCAGTCCTCAAGGGCAAGTACCCCGCCAAAGCCCACGCGAAGCGGGTTGCCGACTACATCCGGGAGAAGATTCCCGGTGCGAGCGGCGTGCTGTACCTCGAGAGCCGGTCGACCAAGCTGCTCGAAGATAACGATGAGGCCGAGCCCTTTAGGTACAGAGACCGAGGAGCTTCCTAAGCTGGGCAGACCGCCCTCAGGAGCACGATGCTGACGATGCGACCGCGCCAGGCAACGCCGCTTCTTCTACTACCTCACCGGCGCCCCCCTAGCTGATTCGCAGCTCACCTACGATATCGACTCCTCTAAGCTGACCCTCTTCGTCCCTCCTATCGACCCCGAGCATGTGATGTGGGCTGGCCTCCCTCCCACCCCGGAGGAGCTTCTTGCGAAGTACGACATCGACGAGGTTAAGTACGCGACAGAGCTTAACGCTAGCCTTGCGCACGTGAGCTCGGGCAAGAAGACGACAGTCTTCGCTATCGCCGAGCAGGTCTCGGATCACGTCACATTCCTCGAGTTCGAGAACAAGGACTTCACCGTGCTGAAGAAGGCGATCGAGGACACGCGCGTGGTCAAGGACGAGTACGAGATCGCAATGATGGCCAAGGCGAACGAGGTGAGCAGCGCGGCGCACTACAAGGTTCTGGAGAAGGTCAAGCACGTCGCGAACGAGCGCGAACTGGAGGCCGTGTTCCTGGGCCACTGCATTGCCAACGGTGCCCGGGAGCAGGCCTACCACAGCATCGTGGCGTCTGGGCGGGCGGCCGCGACGCTGCACTACACGCCCAACAACGCCCCTATGGGCGGCAAGCTCAACCTGCTTCTTGATGCTGGCTCCGAGTGGAACTGCTATGCCTCGGACATCACGAGGACGTTCCCCATCAATGGCAAGTTCACGCCCGAGAGCCGGGCCATCTACGACATCGTGCTCAAGATGCAGCTCGACTGCATCGCGATGCTGAAGGAAGGCGTCAAGTGGGACGACGTGCACGTGCTAGCGCATAAGATCGCTATCGACGGGCTGCTGGAGCTGGGCGTGCTGCAGGGCGACAAGGACGAGATCTTCACGAAGCGGACGAGTAACGCCTTCTTCCCGCACGGCCTGGGCCACTACCTCGGCATGGACACCCACGACACGGGTGGCAATGCTAACTACAGCGACCCGGACCCCATGTTCCGGTATCTCCGCGTCCGGGGCACCCTGCCGGCGGGCAGCGTCATCACGGTCGAGCCAGGCGTTTACTTCTCCGAGTTCCTGATCGCGCCGTATCTGAAGGACCCGGAGCACAGCAAGTACATCAACAAGGAGATCCTGGACAAGTACTGGGACGTTGGTGGTGTGAGGTAAGTTTTTCCGATAACCTTCGTCCCGCCTGGTCAGTTCCTGACGCTCACAAACTCAGAATCGAGGACAATCTGGTCATCACCAAAGACGGATCGGATAACTTGACCACCGCCGTGAAGGACCCCGTGGAACTGGAGAAGATTATCGCCTCTAGCTAAAGTGTGGGTGTGGGGCTGAGTATTACAGAGTCACATGAGGGCCCTATACATCGCTGATTGGGGCGGATAATGATGACGCCTGCGGGCAATGAATGATAGACGTCCTATACTAACCGGGTATCATTTCCGGCCTTCATAGAAGCCGTGATTTAACTGAGCTTGGTTCTATGGCCGTCTTACGAACAAGAAAACTCCGACATCTCTCCAGCTGGAGTATATCCATGTGTTGCATGCTGCATCCTCGAGGAAGGTCCTCCTGATGTCGAACGTAAGCACAACCTACATGCGTTATCCTAATATGTGAAGCGGAAGCCCTCCTAAGGTTTCCTGTCAGCGGTGTTGGGTTTTGATACCGGAGGGAAACGTACCGTCTTCTCTAAAATCCGTGGGCCACTCTTTTGCGCTCTGTTGGCAAAGTAGAAGTGTATCGACAGAGCAGCCACCAAAGAGATGAGACCGATGTGGGATCTAGTTTCCTGGTTAGCCACGGTTATTTCGAGGAAGGCCAGCATGACACGTACCCGATGGAGACCCAGACGGCTGTAACATATCGGGGCGCTTCGTTGTTCCGGACGATGAAGCTGCCCGCGATACCGCCAGCTCCGTTGAGCGCGGTGCATGCCGCAGCGGTAAAGACGCGCTTCCATTGGCTGTGGGACGGTTAGACTAGAATGTCTCTATAGGGCACGGGGAACCACTCGACGTACCCAACAATGTTGTTCGCCTGGTACGCGCTCAAGGCGGCCCAGTTTGCAACGTAGGCCCCGGTGGCCAGGAAGACGCCAACATAGCGCGCCACCGGATCGGACGCAAACCCAAGCATGCAAAA
Organism: Thozetella sp. PMI_491; assembly: GCA_021432635.1. Taxonomy (NCBI): domain Eukaryota; kingdom Fungi; phylum Ascomycota; class Sordariomycetes; order Chaetosphaeriales; family Chaetosphaeriaceae; genus Thozetella; species Thozetella sp. PMI_491. The sequence goes on from MU270020.1 coordinate 687,105, forward strand.
TCCAGTAATCAGACACATGGCGTTGAAGGTGATGATGGGCCCGCGGATCCGGAACCGGTCAGCCACCCACGACGAAATGATGACTGGCACCACCGCCCAGTAGTAGGGCGGAGCGGAGAGGATGATGGCCATGTCGGACGAATAACCTATGCCGTCCTGCAGGATGATGGGCACGAAGTAGGCCAGCGCCGTCGACACGAGATTCTGTAGGAAGAAGAGACAGGCGAACACCCAGACTTTGGGGTCCAAGGCGTGCACCAGGATCTTGCTGAAGGCAAACGGATCGATCAAGGCATCGCCGCGGTCCTTGTGAATCCGCGAGGTTGCAATGGCGCTCTCCTCCGGGGTCAGGAACCAGAAGCTGCGGTGCGCGTTCTCGGGGAAGTCAACCATCCACCAGTAAGTGGCGACGCCGAGGACGCAGGTGCAGACACCCTGTACGATAAACATCCAGCGCCAGCCCTCGAGCCCCGAGCGACCGTCGAGCTGGTTGAGGCCGTAGTTGACCAGGCTGCCGGTCGCCAGCACGATAACCTCGCCACTCTGCATGAAGGCGAAGCGCAGCTGCTGCTCCTCGCGCGTGTACCACGCGCTGATCAGGTAAGTAAGGCCCGGGTAGATGCCGCTCATGGCGGCGCCGAGGAGGATTCGCAGCACGATCATCTGCTGCCAGGTGTGGATGAAGCCGGTGCACAGGGTGATGAGGCCAAAGAGCACCGTGATGGTGGCGAACCACACCCGCGGGCCAAAGGTGCGCACGGCGATGGTCGACGGCAGCTGGAAGGCGATGCTCGATACGGTGAAGATGAAGATGGACACGGAGAAGCGGTTGCCCTCGCCGAGGCCCAGGTCCGACAGCATCGACGTCACCGACGCGCTCGAGATAACGCCGCTGTCGAGCAAGTTCAGGCTGCAGAGGATGCCGGCGATGGTGCATAGCCGCAGGTCCACCTTGAGCCGGAGCCGCCGCTTTACCTCAGGGTCGATCGGCTCCGCGAGCGCGTCGGCGAGCGGGAGGTCATCGGGGACTAGGGCGTCCTCGCCGACCGGTACCCCGATCGAGCCGCGCTCGCACTCCTGCTGCTCGACGCCCTGGCCTTTCTCCTGCGGGCTGGGGAAGTCCTCCTTCAACGGCGCCATGTTACAAGGTCTGGGGAGCGGTATTTCTTGAGCGTGCAAGCTTTTTCTTCTTATCTTCACTGGGTCCTGGGATCAAGCGTGGGCAAGGGTCGCACGCATGAGGTGGCGGGTAATATAGACGGCGCGCGCGGAGGAAGCCCCTCTTCTCGCTTTTCCGAATGTCTCACAAACGCCTCTTTGTTGAGTCCCTTTCGCGCTTTCTCGCGGGCGCTATGACTGAGCACCGCCAAAAGCTTCCACGACCGTCTCTAGAAGCCGACTAAGGGGGATATATAAGCATGACTTAGCCGGGCCCCGGGCGGCGGAGCTGCCGGGGTCGACCCTCCTTCGGGAAGGCGGGTAAGGTCGTGGGAAAGTTTTCGGCAACGTTAATAATTGTGCCCTGCACCTATGGATTCGCAATGCCGTGCGCCGACGCTAGGCTGCTTTGTGGGGGTGCAAGGCGATTGCAACATGGCGCTGAGTGGTGCTGGCCCTGCCGACGGGTGGACCAGGGCCAGGTCCCGTTCAGGGTTCTGGCCTTGTCTTTGCAGAGGGAGAGGGAGAGGCCCGCTGTTGATCGCGAGCCGCCGTCCGATCCCGCTCCCACTCCCCTGTTAGGTATCGGATTCGGTCGGATTCGAATCGGGTCGGCGTGTCGCCCTACCCGCGCTGGCGGTGGGTTCCATTATAGGCTGCACATGCACTGTTACGCATGCGCGCCTTGGGAAATACAACCCCTCCTACCTGGCCTCGGCCCTTCCTCCTACCCTTCGCCTCTTGGCAGCGTTCATGATGCTCTTCTTCGCCCAGTCTCGACGCCCGTCGTTGTTAGTCAGCCTAGAGTAGGGTGGCATAGCACGCGGACAAGGTGTCTTTCCATAGGCCAGAGAAGAAGTTTACCTCCTAGAAGGGCAGTCCGGGGCGATTATTAGCCGTATTACCCCTAGGCCGCATACCCAGCGTCGTCTCGTGCCCGGTAACCGCGAAGACACGTCTTGACCGTTAGCGAGCCAGCATACGAGAGGCTATCTACAGCTAGAATGCTATGCGCGAGACAGTTGCCTGCCTCTTATCCGCGGGCTGTCGTTGGTGAGAGTCGCTTGGACCACCGTCTGGAGGCCTTGGCGCTGTATACCACCCAACACCTATATTCTACATCGTATGCTCACGAGTGGTGGTCGTGAAGCTCGCGCTAAAAATTCGGCACAATGGGGTAACATGCGTTGTTTGGGGGACTATATACACCGGATCCGGCTCGTTAGGTGTGCTGCCCAAGCACGATAGAAGCTGCAACTATGAAACCCTTGCTGTCCTACAGTCGCTTGTCCTTGTTGTCATCCTTGGCGGTGTCCTCTGGCGGTGACACAAGTTTCTTATTGGCAAACCCCAGCTTCCTGTTGCCGGAGTCAAAGACGACGAATTGCGCTTTCAGCAAAACGTCGCCGAAGACCGAGAAGGGGATTCCTTCTGAGCTCTGCATGCCTCCGTAGCAGAACAGCGGATCGTTGGCTAGCGGCCCGGCGTTTAAGTAGTAGCCTGGGACGGTGCCCAGGTACTCGCCAAAGCTAAATGTGAAGTCCGGCAGCGTATTGGCGCAGGGATAGACCCACGCGGCCCGATTTAGGTCGAAGACGGCACCTTGCACGAGGCCGTAGAACTCTACGAACACGGGGCTGGGCACGAGCATGAGCGTCGTGCCCGTGTCCACAATGGTGGTGAAGGGAAGCTTGGTCATATTCTTGGCCGTTGGCTTCGGACCGATATCGAAGCTCTCTACCGTGAACTGCCAGTAGATGCTGTTGTCCTCGATCGGCGCGTAGTGAATCGAGCCAGTGTACTCGGTCTTGTCGATGAAGCCAAAGTTGTAGTTGCCAGGGCTCCCATGCTTCAGATTTGCCGTGAACAGCGGTTTCTCCAGCGAGTCGCGAACGTTGTCCATAAAGGTCAGGCTCTTATTGGGCTGTATCATGTTGCCTATGCTCTGGCCAAGCCCGAGCAGGCCCGAGGAAAACGGGTCCTTTGTGAAGGCGCGTGAGATCCAGGTGGCGGTCTCGATGGACTGCTCGGGGAAGCTGATGTCTCCAAGTTTCACCACGTCCGTCCAGACATTGCCGGTCGCGTTCGACCCATCGCCATACTTGATCTTCCAATGAGATCCCTTCGCTAGCTTTGCGGTGCTTGAGTGTTCCGGATGGTACACGTCCTGGCCGTTCAGGCTATTAACAGGAGTCTCGGAGGATACTACCCAGCTGGAGTGAAGGTAAGTATGTATAATGACGTAAGGCTTGTAGATAGGCGTGGCTCACAAATCCGCGGACCCTGTGTCTAGATCCATATAGAGCAACTGCGGAGGGGTGCCTATCAAAACCGGCACAAGATACTCAAAGTCGTGGTTGAAGGGTGAAACAGCCTTCACGGTACCAACTACGGTTCCTTCTAAGATCTCATTATTAGATAGGAGTTGGTCCTAGCAAGGTGGTGGAGAATCATACGCTTCTTCGGTACCGGCTTCTTTGACGGGCTGACCTTGGCGGCGTATCGGAGCTCCGGGCTCAAGGGCACGTTGAACTTGGTGAAGGCCCGTACCATCAGCTCAACTCCATCGAGCCGCTCATATTGTTCGTTCTTGACTTGGCTTAGAGTGAAAGTATTCTGGGCGGCTCTTTGGGCCGTGTCGACCGACTCACGCGAATCTATCGCGGATGGCGCCGCGCCAGTCGTGGGTAGCAAGGGGAGCAGGCTCCCCCATAATGTAAGTAACTGGCACGCTCGCATGACGATCGAGAGGTAGTTTCCTAGAAGGTAAAATAGAGTTACTGGCCGGCAATCCTTCGCTTAGAGAAGTGCAACTGCAACATGCCCAAGCAGGAAGTTAAGGAGGTATTATAGAAGCTGCGCCAAGCCGGGGTACGGATATTCAAATAAAGCCCGACCCGCCGGGCAAGTCTAGAATGCGTCTCTGCGAATGGTAAATAGGTACGAAGAGTTTGTTACAACCGATTACATGGTGCCTTCGTCTGCTTAAAGATCCCTCGGCGCCCGAGATCCCTGGTCAGGAGGCCCCTCGACGCGTTTCATTGAGACAACCTGGCATTCAACGTGGGACGGATCGGCGACAACTCTTCGCCTAGATTCCTCTATGCCTCGCTTGTGGTTGCCTCTCCCCTTTTTTGAGGTTTCAACAGGTATGAAGGAGCGCCGTTGGGGTCTCCGCTCCAGTCTGAGGCACGCGCCGTCCACAAGGGCGGATGAGCGGCTGGGAGACACGCGCCGAGCCCAACCAGACGATTGGGCCCGGTTCAACTTACCAGCTGAGAGAGGGCCAAGGCGAGAGAGGAATGAAATTCAGCACATAATGATTCATAGTCTCGTCTGCCCAAGAAACTGGGCGGGCCAAGACTACCGGTAGGTCCCTTTGTGATTTAAACAGCATCGCTTGCTTCTCGGCTACCGGGCAACCCGCCGATCTTGACTCATCGCGGGGCCACCTCAGCCTCCCATCAATATAGATACTTGTACATTCCGCGTGGAATCGCACTGACGTAGTGTGGCTTTACCAACCCTCAATCGACTAAGGGGCTGCGGCAAGCTCGGGATTGCTTCTAGCCTTCTAGGGGCATTCGCCGGACTCCCTGAGTCGGTCGCCGATGATTCTGCATGCAAGAACAAGGCTTCTCCGCACTTGCATTCTATCCCATAGCATCCAAAAAATAAAGATTGCGCCCTTCAGTTGCACGGTGTCCCACATCGGCCGGTACTTTTGGACAGTGACATTGTAACCGAAACTCGCGATTCGAACTCGGGTAGCCGCCGATGCTCGATGGAATCCTGCGAGGCCAGATTCCGGCGGCGTATGCGCGTTCTGAAGTGCAACGCCTCAGGCGCGACAAGGACTGCGTCCACAAAAGCTATCTCTTCAACTTCCCGCATGTCCTCGAGCATGGCGTGAAGAGCCGCCGTAGGGCGCACCATGACTTCCAGGTATGCCCGCTGCCTCGGACTGAGCTCCTGATATTGGTCCATTAATTGGGGAAAGAGCTCGTCCGGGTCATTCATTGTGTTTCCCAGCGACGAAATTTCCTGCAAGAGTTGGGGTCGTAGACATAAAGGCACTCGTGCGAAGCGTGCTTAACCTCATTTCTGATGGTGAGGTAATTTGGGGCGAATCTGCTGACAGTTTGGCTCCTTAGCCGCCGCAAAGTTGGCGCACCGAGGCGAGCAGGAGACGGCGCGGCAGATGTTGTGCCGACATCTGGCTCGGCCGGCGGCATTGATGAAGGCAGGATATCGAAAGGCTCGTCAATTTGGAGAGATACGACAGGGCTCCGTCCAGCGAGCTGGGCGACAGATTGGGCGAGCTTCATCAAAGCACGAAGCTGAGACTTTTGCCTGCATGTCTCCGGCCGGACATTGTAAGTGAAGCTCAAGAAGTTGAGGCGTGGGAGGGAAAGTCTATCCAGGCTATTGGCCGTCTCTGATGGGCAGTTCAGATGACGGTACATGCGTTTTACTAAGAGAACTTGACTTCACAATGCTCGATGCCTAACTGGGAGTGCTCCTCCTAGTCGGCAAGTCGCGGGATACCGAGGTGAAGCACCAATGACTCAGGATCCGGCACCAGAGCCAGCAGATAGAATGCGAGTCTGGGGAGCACGTCGGGCATTAAAAAGGAGAGAGACCGGACAAATGGCAGCACCGGAAGCGAGCGAATAGAGAGTCTCCGGGCGCACCGAGAAAAACATCTCCGCTTTTTACCTGCGTGACGTGGGATGGTACCTCGATCGTCCCCCGCAGGCCCGCTGTCCTCATGTCCGGACCTTGGTTCCAGTTCGCGAGCTCCATGAAGATCGAATGGATCTAGCTCACACAGCTCACGGACATGCTATACTGGCCATCCAACCGATCCGCGCGCGGACAGGCTCCCTTGGGACAGTCCACTTAGCACGTTCTGGTCGGAAAGAATGGCAGAGACGGTGTATTTCAGAGAAACATCGTGTGTCGTGGTTTGGACTGTTGTTTTCGGCCTGATAAGGACTGTAGTTTTCAGCAGTCTGAACCACCCTAGTATATACATCATAGTACGGCGCTATATACCTAGTTATATTCACTATATCTATATCGTATATAACATCCTCTAAACGCTGTTATTGACTCCAGGCTTTCAACAATATCGTATGAGTCAACAATCCGGACTCGGATACAATACAGAAATAAAGATATAATGGCCATCACGTTCGGCTTGTTCGCCGTATAACTGAGTCTTTGTGTAGCCGGACTTAGTTTGACTAGTATCGTCCGCTAGGTTTGCGAGAGTGACTTCATCGGGCCCCCATGTATGCGCAAGAATAGTATACTGAGGAACCTGGCTACCGGGTGGGACGATCTCGGGCGGGTTAAATCGGTCCGAGCCGTTGTATTCCAGGAGACGTGTAATAGAAGCGTCGTTTGAGTTTAGGACGGAAGCCAGTCCCCACACTGTAGTTCGTTGGAGGAACCTTGTTTCATGAGAGATCACAATGATAACCCAGCTATATCTATGGCGGGCGGAACCAGACATTCACCGACTATTAGTCGTCTCATCCAGGCCCGGCATCAGGGTGGCAGTACCCTCAGCCCCCATTCAAGCTAGCGGCGCCCATTGCCTTGTAGTTAGCCGAGACCAAATTAAAGTAGACGAGGCGAGCTTAGCGATGCCTCAGGATGCACGGTTGTCGGATATAGCAGGTAGATTAACGACAGTATAATGTCTAGATTAGGAATCTGGTCAGACAATCTCTTTCTGTTTTGATGAACTAGCTATTTTAGACAAGACATATTTATAGGGATTTGCGGGACGGGCAAGAGAAATACGAGACTGTCCTATCATATCCCAACTGAATATATCTGAATCTATATCTATATTATTTCATTTCGAGTCCGAATTAAACCGGGTTTATATGTGGCATCAAAGAGGCTCCAACTGCCCATCACCCAAGTACTCTGCCTGACAAGGCTTCGCTGATATTGAGCTCCTACGACTAATATTGTCCTCAGACGCAATATACCTTTGTGTTCTTGCCGCCATAGGGCGTTGGGACACGTCCTACGCGGTACCTCTGCGTCTTGCGGAGCGCGTCGGCTATACATCGAAGTTTATTTGCCAGCGGCTGACGGGCGCAAAGTACAGCTGCCAGACAGCCTTTCTGGGTACGTTCTGTGTAACGATAGCGGTCGGCTGCCTCATGGCTGCCCAACGATACAGGCTAGGCCATTACCAGTCTGCCAATCAAAATCCCTCCGCATTTGGCTAGCATGACAGGCTGCTGTCAATTCATAAAGTCTACCCAACCTACCCCCGCTTGACGATTGACTGCTCTAGCCACCACCCCCGGCATTCGACGCCCACTCGACAATATTGGCAATCGTTCATCTCCTAGCTTCGGCCATGGCAGATCGTCCATCCTTGCGTGAGCGACTAAAGCAGAAATGGAATAAATATGGAAAAGATACAAAGCCAAAGGCACAAAACTCCCCACGCACCAGCTCGTCCACCTTGCCGGCGGAGCCTATGTGCAACCCTCCAGACACGACTACTCTCTGTACCCCAGGACTAGACGAGACGACCAGCCCCGATCTGCCCGCAGACAGTATTCTCTGGGACGGCGCGTACGATCTCCTGAGAAAAGAAGCACCGGAGCTCCTCGCCCGCTATGAGGCACGCCTGTCTAGTGTGCTCCAGAGTAAGCTCGCATGGCCCTCCTATGTCCAAGCGCTCACCAGATACAGGCGGAAAGCTCCTCGAAGACACAGACCCGCACGTCCAGAACCAGCTGCCACAAAACGACCCCGTCGCACGCCGAGCGATGCTGCAAAAGATCACCGCCCTCGGCTTGCACCATATGGAGGATAAGAAAGTAAGCGGTACAATCTGGGGACACGAGATCGCCCTGCAAGACGGAGTGGCCGCTGTGGCTAAGGCAATGGAACGCGCCGAAGAGTATATCAAAGATGCCGTCAAGGACTTGCCGTATGCATCCGTCGTCATAGCCGGTGTCTCGCTGGTACTTCCCCTCCTTACGAACCCAGTCACAGTCGAAGCAGCGCACCGAGACGGGTTCACCTACGTCACCTTCCAGATGCGATACTACGCAGCGATAGAATCACTCTTGCTGCCGAAAGATGTAAAGCCCGACCTAAGGGCTGAGCTGACTAGGCTTCTTACCAGTCTGTACAAGTTGGTCATTGAGTTTCAAATTCAGAGTGTCCTACGGTTCTATCGCAGCCGGACAAATAATTATTTGCGCGGAATTGTCAAATACGATGGCTGGGACGAGAAGCTGCAGGCCTTCAAACAGAATGAAGCCCAACTCGTAGAGAAGCTCAATACCTCCCTGTCGGCTTCCCATCTCGATCGACTCAACACCTTGGCCAAAGAGGCAAAGGCCATATACGGAGCCCTCGATGCTCTTCTGGCCGTGTCGCAGCAACACCTATGCTTGGCACGGAAGATGGACCGCCGCATGTCGGATGCCGAGAACCGAGCCTGTCTACAGGACCTGCAGGCCACCGACCCCCACCTTGACAAGCAGCGTATCCAGGACGCGAAGGGCGGTCTCTTGCAAGACGCCTACCGCTGGGTGCTCAAGAACGCCGAGTTCCGAAAGTGGCATAACGACAGACAGAGTCCGCTCCTCTGGATCAGAGGCGACCCCGGCAAGGGCAAGACCATGTTGCTCTGCGGTATTATCGATGAGCTGGACGCCTCCCCTAAGCATGGCGACGTCAATATCGCTTTCTTCTTTTGTCAGGCAACCGATGCAAGCATCAATAATGCCACCGCTGTTCTGCGCGGCCTAATCTTTATGCTTGTGAAGCAACAGCCGATTCTTATGGCCCATCTACGTAAAGACTATGAAGAAATGGGGAAACGCCGATTTGAAGGTGTAAACGCCTGGGTGGCCTTGTCGAAAATCTTTACTAGGATCCTCCAAGACACGCAGCTCTCTAGTTCCTACTTGATCATCGACGCGCTAGACGAATGTACTACGGATCTAGACCAACTGCTCGGTCTTATCCAGAGCACTATGGCCTGTGATCGTATTAAATGGATCGTGTCTAGTCGAAACTGGCCAAGCATTAAGGAGGGTCTAGACCCAGCTACACAGAAAGTCAGCCTGTCTCTCGAACTGAACGAAGAGTCCATCTCAGCGGCAGTTGCCATATACATCGAAACTAAGGTTGACGAGCTAAAACAGAAAAAGAATTACGGGAGCCAAACGCAAAATGCAGTCCGGCGCTATCTGTTAGATAATGCAGATAATACCTTCCTCTGGGTTGCTTTGGTCTGCGAAGAGCTTCTGAAAGCTACGAGATGGGAAGCCAAAGATGTTATAACAACGTTCCCGACTGGCCTCGAAGCTTTATATACTCGGATGACAGCTGAGATATTCGAATCAAAGCGTCCGGAGCTTTTTATATCTATCATAGCGACCATTTCAGCTGTCTATCGGCCCATTACACTAGATGAATTAACTGGTCTTGTTGAGCTGCCGGATGGCTTTTCTGAAGATGGCTTGTCTGAAGATGATATGGCTGAGATAGTTGGGCATTGTGGCTCATTCTTAACAATCCGCGACCGCACTATCTCCTTCGTTCACCAGTCTGCAAAGGACTTCGTGATCAATACCGCGTCTCACCGCTTCTTTCCATCTGGAATAAAACGTACACACAGTACACTCTTCTCGCGCTCTCTACTTATTATGTCGAAGCTACGGCGCGATATCTACAACCTCATGGCCCCTGGATTTCCTATCACGAAAGTCAAGCCGCCAAATCCAGACCCGCTGGCAGAGATTAGATATTCATGTATTCACTGGGTAGACCATTTAGACGAGTCTATTCGTGATACAGAGGAAGGTATTCGAGAAGATCTTCAGGACGGAGGTAAAGTGGACGCATTTCTACGAACCAAGTATTTATACTGGCTCGAGGCTCTTAGTCTACTAGGGAGTACGTCAAATGGTGTTCTTAGTATGGCAAAACTAGAACGGATGTTCCTAGTAAGCAATATTATCAGTCTTGAGAACTAATCTAACTTCTAAAAAGCATACATCGAAACTCGGCAACTTCGTTCGAGATGGGCATCGATTTAGCCAGTTTCATAGAGCAGTTATCGAGAATTACCCACTTCAGATATACACCTCAGCTCTGCTGTTCAGCCCAACACAAAGCTTAATAAGAAAGCAATTCCAGGCTGAAGAGCCTCAGTGGATGGTAACTAAACAAATCACGGATAAGGAATGGAATGCTTGTTTATCGACGCTCGAGGGCCACAGCAACACGGTCCGGTCCGTAGCGTGGTTGACAGACGGCCGCCGGCTCGCATCAGCTTCTTATGACAACACCATTAAGATCTGGGATGCTGCTACAAGCGAATATATATTGACACTTGAGGGTCATAATGATGCAGTTAATTCTATAGCATGGTCGACTGATAGCCACCGGCTTGTATCAGCTTCTGGCGATAAGACTGTTAAGATCTGGAATGCCGCTACTGGCAAATGTATGTCAACACTCGAGGGCCATAGTGATTCGGTCAGATCTGTGGCATGGTCGACCGACGGCCGCTGGCTCGCATCAGCTTCTAGCGATAAGACTGTTAAGATCTAGAATACCACTACTAACAAATATATGTCAACGCTTGAGGGCCATAGCGATT
>MU270020.1:699201-795048 GCA_021432635.1 Thozetella sp. PMI_491
TCGCTACCGGCAAGTATATATTGACATTCGAGGGCTATAGCGGTTCGGTCGGATCTGTGGCATGGTCGAGTGATGACCACTTGCTTGCGTCGACTTCTTCTGACGATACTGTAAAGATCTGGGACATTACCACCGACAAGTGCTTATCGACACTCCAAGTCGGCTTCATCACTTTCCTTAAGTTTGATGCATTTAAACCCCAGCTTTTATATACTAGTGCTGGCACCATCGATTTGGGATCTAAAGTATCTCAGGTTATAGACGATACGTACGATATAGCCTGTTTGCCTCAAATCAAAGGATATGGGCTAAAGAACGACATGTGGATTACATACCAAGGACAAGATCTAATATGGCTTCCCCTAGACTATAGGCATCACTCGTCAGCTATAGTGGGAGAGAGTGTAGCAATCGGCTGTCAATCGGGGTGGGTCCTGATATTGGCCTTCTCCCCTCACAATCCACCCATCGCCGTTAGATAGTACGTCAAGTCATCTCTACTTATAAACTAGATTATATTTTTTTGTCATAGCGTGCCACAAGAAGGGGTCTGGGGGAACCGGGTACTTCATAGACTTGGTTTTCTTTCCAGCAAGTTCGAGAACATGGAGGCCGGATGCAATACGAGAAAGCCACCAAGTGCAGAATGGTTGACTCCGCTGTGTGTTTCGATCAAGGGCGGCTGTTGTAGAATTTGTCCAGAAAATCAGCATGTGCCGTAGTTTGGACTGCTGTTTTTGGCTGGCGTGAGGATTCAGGTTTCAGCAATCTAAACTGCCCCAATAAGTAGATATATTTTCGGCAAGGCATATGTACCCTCGATGTTAAGAGTATCTACGCAGTATAAACCCCTTGGTGCATATGCAGAGGCTGTATATATCTAGTTCTCAGTAGGGAAAAGGAGCTAGAATAAGCTTTTTCTGTGGAAAAAGTCTGGTTTCTGGCACGACGCTTCTGGTGTCTGAAGCCTTGGTAACTTCAAGCCGCGGGAAACCCCTTCGTGCCTACAGATGAAGGGAAAACTAAAAGTTAAGCTCCAAATTTTCTTGGGACTACTGACAGAAAGTCGTAACCATGAGTTTCTTGTTTTGCGATGAATCACACCTTCGGTAACGAAAGCTTAAAATCTGGCTTAAATCACGGTGTGGCCGGACATCTTCCTATCTGCCCTGCAGCTGCTCCATAATTGTAAAAGCTGCCCACTGCCATTTTACTAGCGCCATTCGGAGATACCTTCAGCTATATTCATATTTATGAGACCCCACTGTACATCCTCAAAGCACCACCGACTTTCTCTCTTACTTTCTACCCCCACCAACACCAATATCAAATACAACCTTTCGCCCTGCGATCATTGCTGGAAATGAAGCAAATAACAACGTCAGAAACACCCTCTAGCATCTCTTGGCAACGCTTTCCCGCAGAGATCCGAATTGCGATCCTGGAAGTCTTGTTGCAAACTGAGGGTAGTTTGGCCAGCTTCGCCACAGTATCGCGAGAATGGCAGACAATAATCGAGCAGCACAGCTTTTCCCGGATCAAGCTGACACTGGGCTCACGCCTCGCCAACTTCGGCTCGATGATGCATCGTAACCGAGCTCTCGTACGTTACGTATGGTTCTGCGTGGAACTACAGGCATACGATTGCTCCGAATGCGAGTCGCTAGATAAGGATAAGTGGGGCCTTAGTCTAGACGACAATGTCCGGATTGTGAACGGACTCGAGGCTTTATTCTCGACTCTCAGCACGTGGGAGCCACGCCCGTGCAGAGAAATGCTGCAGCTTGATATTAGCGTCCACTCCCCGAGCGACTCGGAGCACTGGTATAAATATCTCACGTTTGAGCCCGATTTACCAGCGGAAGATTGCGCACTCCCTTTACTGAAACAGCAGTCAATACTGCTTCGGCCTGAATATGACGATCATAACCATGGCTGGAGGGCTGGCCGTCAAGTCTCGCTTCCGAGTATGGCAGCGCTCGAGAAGACGTTTGACGAAATTATGGATCTTGGACCATTCGAGAATGAAGCACAGGATATGGAGTGGTGGGGGCGACTGCCGTTGATCCCGGCCGTAACAAACGTGCTTCTGCGTCAACAGACCCGTCGACGATGGAAGCCACAGGCGCTGGCACAGCTACTTTCACGTTTCCCCAGGCTACAGGAAATTCACTATGAGCCCTGGAGAGAATGGACGGATTGTCTGCAGAGCTTCACGGATCAATCGTCCCAAGAGCTTTTCAAGTCACTCGCTTCCAGCCAGCCGCAGCTACAGAAATTGGTCCTTTTCGAGAATTCTGCACTCGAATACACGAGAAACCAATTGTTTTGCAGCCCTTTTCGGACCGCGAGCCCGGATGTTAGCTACGCGCTCTGCTCCACCAGCCTCAAACTCGAACAGCTATCGGCTTCATTCATCGTGGAGGCTAGTCAATTTTTCGACTGTGCTTGCAAAAATACGTCGTGGTTATGGGCTAACTTGACCTCAGTCGCTTTGACTACACGGCTGCTTATGCCCGGGGCAAGTTTGACGAGGATCGAGGATATGCTGCGACAAGCAGCAGCCACGGCCATGAGAATGCCAAAGCTGGAGAATATGGAGATATGGAACGGACAAAAGGGGTCAGCCATGCTTTTCAGATACCAGCACCGGCGACCTCTTTCCCAGTTCGGAACACAGCGGTCTGCTGTGATAATCTGGAAAGGGACATGGACCCGTGCCATGGTCTCATGCTTGCGGCCTCGTGTGACCGAAGATTGGGAAGCTGTGGCAAGGCAGCAGAATAGCTTGGCAGTAACCATTGTCGAAGAGGCGCTAAGCGAGAGTGATGCCGCTGAGATCAGGTCGCATGGCGATGCGATTTGCTGCTTGAATCTTTCAAGTCCGGTAATTCGGCCAATATCATTACGGCAAATTCGGATGGAGCAGATAATCCGCGAGGGAGGCCATGATTAGGTAGGTAGTGGCTATTGAAGCCTTGCAGGACAATTTTTGGGATGCAACATGCCACACGAGCAGCCAGGAGAACGGAAACTTCTTCAAGACCATTTGTGGTGATGATACAGGCATATGGCAGCATCAGTACGACCACGCCCACACATATCATAGGCGACACACACCTCCACTGACCTGCGATTGAAGCATTCAACTAACCAGTTACACATGCCGCTGCCGTGGCCCATGATGACCTAGTATGAAAGCTAGAACCAGGGAATTCCTAAGGGATCTTCCTGCACAACCAACCAACAAACCTCCGATGTATCTACCCCTGGGCTGCATTTACCAACGCCACGCGTGGTTAGTCGAATCCATCATCCTCTTTCCAGCCTTCTCTACTCTGTATACAGCAATGCGGTTGGGCTACGGGCCTGTGGCGCCCTTCTATTGGATGGCATAAATAGAAGACGCCTTAACTAGCCTCCTTAGGACTTCTACATGGAAATTATTGCTTCGTGAAACCTTGCATCTAGGCATACCGTGGCATCATTACTCCTCGACGCCGTCCTTGTCATCGCCAAGCTCCGCCTCCAGCGCTTTGGGTATCTTTTCTTTTCCAGCCTCTCCCTTGCCCAACCGTTGATATGATGCCTCGAGTCCGCCCGGGGTCACCCATAGGAAGAAGTCGGTGCGGAAGTTGTCGATCTGATGGAAGAAATTGTAGAAGCTAGAGTGCACGCCACAGGTTAGTGATTAGACAGTAGGGAGATACGAAGTCTTTGACTCACGCATTTTCGCGCTCTTCCGACTCGAACATGCGCTTGTAGATCTCGCGGTCCTTGAATTCCTGGATCTGTGCCTCGTACTTGCCGAAGTCGATAGCGTCTTTGCCGAGAACGGTCGTTTGTTTGCGGTTATATTCGTCGAAAACGGGTCGCTCGAGCATGAGACCTAAGCCAGGCGCCTTGGGGATGCTGATGCGGCGGGCGCCGTAGCTCTCGGAGATGAGGTCGACGGGCGCTCCGCAGCGGGTTACCATGACAGCCATGGCGACCATCTTGCGGATTTGGTGCATCATGAAGCTCTGGCCGTGCACCTTGAGGGAGAGCCACTCGGTGTCGCGGATCGGGATGGGCGTCGTGTTGAGCACGAAGGACTTGATGTGCCGCTTGGCCGACGGGTCCTTAAAGGTCTTGTCGACTGTGTAGTTGTGAAAGTTGTTGGTACCAACGTAGGCGTTCAGGGCGGTCTGGAGTTTCTCTAGGCGGGCAGGGGTCACTCTGTACCGGCGCTTCGCGGCCACCAGAGCGGCCTTGATATCTCTAACCGCCTTCTCGACAGGTGACAACTCTCGCTGACCGGAGCCTTCCAATTTGCCCTCTCCCTGCTCTGGTACATCTTTGGCAGCCTCTTCGGCTTCTTGCTTGATAGAATTCTCGGGGATGGCGATGGGGGTGTCGATTTTCATGTTCCGGCTGTCTTTGGGGTTGCCTTCGGCAGGATCCGCGCCTCCCTCGCCTTTGTCATCTACCTCCTGGGACTGGTTGAGTGCCTTCTCCACCTCTTTCCGCACGTCGGGATCGAGCTGGTCGAGCAAGGGTTGAATATCGGTCTCTCGGACATCCTTCCAGAAATCCTTGACATCTTCGAGTCGTCCGAGGTACTCGTCAAGCGTGCCCTTTTCCTTGCCGAGCTCGACGATCTTCTTTCCGAGAAAGCTGCCGGGATGTGGCGGCAGGAGCGCGTAGCTGGGCATTAGGTACTCGTACCATCTCGAGTCGCAGGCCTGGTACGAGCTGAAGCTGTTCGCCGTGCGTTGGATGCCCCACACCCGGATCTGCTCTGGGAGATGCTCGTTGATCTTGTCGACGATGTCCTCCTCTTCGATAATGAGCTTTAGCGAGATGACGTTGCCTGCCGCGTGGACGCCTTTGTCCGTCCGCGCGCATCGAATGAAGCTCGACTTCTTAGGGTCATCCGCGTTGGTCTTGGCAATGGCGCCGGCCTTGACAAAGGCAGAGAAGAGGTCGCCCTCGATCGTCTTCTCCTTGTGGTTGATTTGCATGCCATGGTAGCCCGTACCGGCGTATCCGATCAGGACGGCCACCTTACGCTTCGGCTTGCGCTCCTCGGCAGCGATTTCCTCCTTGCTAAATTGGATGCTCATGAAGCTTTCCCCTTCGTTTTGGGTGTCAATCACGCGGCGGCGCTTCTCAGCTCGCCGCTCGGCAGCGGCTTCGCGTTGCTCTGTGAGCTCGCGCCTGGGACCTGGTCAGTGTCGACGTTGAGCGGATGCGCGCAAAAGAAACAAGCAGCAAGGAATTCTCAGGCTTGACATACTTTCTCGACTCGGGCATATCCCACTTTCTACCTTTTCCCTGGCCTCCGCTGCGTCCCTTGTTGCGGTTGCGATTCTTGTCGAACTTCTTCGCCCCGCCATTGCGCTCCGCATTGGGCTCGGGTGCTGTGCCGGCGGTCGCCGCGGTAGACTTCGCCGGAGTGTTTGAGGGAGCATCGTGGTCGGCCATATTTTTAGGTGGCGGGACATTGCTTTCCATCGCGTCAAAGGTCTGGAGAGCAGATTCTCGAAGGACCTTCACCGAGAGTTGGAAACTTTTTTTCTGGAGCTCCAAGGCGGAAAGAACCCCACATTCGCCAGACGCACGGACCAGGATTCGCGGGGTTGCATGTCGAAGGCTAAGGAGGGATCCGCCCCGCCTTGTTAGTCACACGGGAGCAGCCTTGACCGTGGCGACCCGGCCACCTCAACTCACTTGCTTCCTGCTTTCACTGAGTGAGGGCGCAACAACGTGGTCGTTCAATGCGCGCTAAGAATAGCAATCTTTAGCCAATTGGTATGCTACTAGCTGAGGTCATATCAAACCTCCTTGACCTACTATCTCTCCGGCCTAGAGTCTCGCAGCGCGCATTGCCCCTACAGGCAGCAGTCACTCGGACAGGGGATATCGTCATGTGCTCGAGATGGAAAAGGTATATATGTCGAGAAGCAGTTGCTGGCTAACTAAAAAAAGACATTACACAAACCCCCGGGCCCAGGGGAATAGCCGTCTCTAAAGAAAATCCCCCGAGGGATGCTATGCAACGCTCCGTACCATGCTATAGGACTAATGATACAGATCGGTACAGTACTGATACAGACCAACACATGGGTAGCGAGCTCAGCGGTTGCCGCGAGCACACAGCTGCCCTTGTTTTCTCCACCAAGGAAATAGAGGATAACCTAACCCCAAACTCCGACGCCTATGCTGGGCATAAGAGGACCAGTCCGGGCAGCGCGCGGCTGCTCTATGTGGTCGAAGTCCAAGGGCACGCGGGGACCTCATGTGCGGACCTGCTTCGAGTCGTCGCCCAGCATTATCCAGGCGTCGGCGTTCGAGGGAGAGAGCGCACCGCCATCGCTGGCGCCATCGCTCTCGCTCTCCTCGTGCATGTCCTCGTCGTCGTCGTTCAGCCTGTCCAGGAGCGCCCATGCTCCCTCGTCATCGTCGCCGTCATTCTCGTCGTACTCGGAATCCGATAGCAAATCAGGAACAGCAAAAGCCGCGGTTGCGGCGTGGTCGTCAAAGGAAAGTGCCGGGTTCGGCTGGGAAAGGAAGTCGTGCGAGTGCTCGATCTCCAGCTCGTAGATGGTCGTCAAGGCGGGCTGCGAGGAGGCCGCCCGCCGCTCCGACGCTCGGCTGGGCGAGGCCGACGGACTCTCCTCTCGCGCGAGCTCGCTCGCCTCGGGGGATATCAGAAACGCAGCCAGCGCCTCGTCGTCGCGTAGTGTCGAAAAAGAGAGGTGGAGCGGAAGGCATGGGGCGTGCTCTAGGCTGCTGGCACAGGGCTTGCCCTTCCGACCCCGGCCCCTCTTCGCAGGGCGCACGCTGAACTGGGGCTCGTCGCGGAGTATGGCGTCGAAGTCGAAGCCAGCGCCCCGCTCCTGCTCGTCGTCGTAGAGCACGCCGAGGCGATAGAGTTCCGCCTCGTCGAGGAGGTCGGCCATGCCGCTGAAGGAGCGCTTGCGCGAGGAACTGGGCTCGCGAAAGGCTTCCTGGCGCTCCAGGGAAGGAGGCCGCCTCTCTCTCGCGCGGTCGCCCGGGAGGCGGAGGGGGGACCGCGCCAGGGCGCGGCCCTCCTCCACCTCGTCGACCATCCACTCGAGTCGAGAGCCGCCGCTGCGGCCCTGCATGCGCGCGTCGAGGGAGCCATATTCACGATACTTGTTCCTGCGCCCGCGGGATGCTTGGAACGCGAGAGCGGCTAGGTGGTGCTTCTTCCTCAGTTGCGGGGGCCAGTCCTCCCGGAGGAGCTCTTCTATGTCGGATGGGATGCCATCCTCAGCGAGAGTAGCCTGGATCTGTCGCCAGAGCAGGGTGTCGTGGGCCTCCTCGTACTTGAAGTCGATCTTGGAGAGCTTTTCGCGGGACCAGTGAAAGGGCCGCCGCGGATGCTTCTCCCCAGGGTTCGCCTTCCGGCCCGGCAGGTGCCGGTGCTCGGAGAGGTTACAGAGATAAGACGAGTCGGAAGGATCGAGTAAGGCGAGTCCCATGCTGGGCTTCTTAAGAGTGCGAGGCGGGGAGAGTGGTGATGTGTTCTGTTGGAGGAGTAGGGGTGCCTGAGGGCACAAACAATGCGCAAGATAAATGACAAGAATGCAGGCAAATGCGCCTTTAGCAAGACAAGCGCGCTAGCGTGCGCCGAACAGGTTCGCCGGTGATGTGGCCTCTGTGAGTTACGCACCTTCCGGAAGGCTGGAGAAGCATCGATTTATACGGCCTGGTCGGCGAGCGACCTGGACGGGCTCCGCGATTGGCCGGGCGGGGAGTCATGGACGGGCGCTGAGCCGTCTGGACCCTTTGGGCGCTATGGGAGGTTACGTGGTGTAGGGGGTGCGCACGTCATTGGCGCAGAGGGCCTAGTGACTCACCCAGGCGATCTCGTGGTGGCGGAGTTACCTGGCAGGCAGAGCGGCCCACGGCAGCCGGCCCCCTGTCGGCTCATCCTATATTGGCGCTTTGTGAGGCAGAATGACAGTGTAGCTAGCGCCCTCTCCGCAGTCATCTGATGGCTTGTCTGGGGATTGCCAGATGGACGCTTCCGAGAGGGCAATTCAGTGTCGCATGTCTCTTCCTCCCTCCCCTTTTCAAAATTTAGACTGCCCCCGTGCCTCGGCTTGATTCGCACCAGTTCGTCGCTACCCGGCGGCAGAAAGCCAAAGCGGCCCGCAGCCCGCAGCCCCCAAGCTTCGGGGACCGGGTGCCCGAGTATAGCCGGCCCACCAGGGGTTCCCGGGGGCTGTCACGCCCCCCAGCTCCCTGCCTATCGTGCCTGTCCGTAGGTAGGCTGGTAGGGTACTTTGGGGGGCCCAGCAGAACACTGATAAGCAACCACCGCCCGCCTAGAGAACGAGCTGGAATCCATTCCTTCAGGCACCCTCAATAGAGTGGGAACTTTACACAGAGGTGCCTGCTCAATTGTCACGCACGCTGCTCGCCTCGCCGACCCCGCTGCACGCAAAAAGCACAAGCTGAGCACGACACCAAGTGCAGAGCCGGCCAGATCGGCCGACCGAAGAGTTGCCAGAGCCGACGAGTCAGCCCCTTGGGCCGGACATGGGAGGCAGCAGGACGAGAAGGGTAGGCGCTGCGCGATCACTGCGTAGTTTGTAACGAGGCGGACCGGAGCCTCGGGCGCTGCCCTGGGCCGCCGCAATGCTACATGTTGCAGTTGTGGACTAAGCCGCCCGCAGATTCGGTGCGACGGTGACGCCGACAGCTTTTTTTTTATTTTTTTTTATTTTTTTTTTTTTTTTTTTTGCTGCCCAGGGCGCTTCCATCCAGTGGGCCGTGAAACCTGGCGTTGGGTGTTCGCAGCTTGAGCAGGCGCATTAGCCCGGCTGTGTTGACTCAACGGTTGCCCACTCGAGTGCCTGCCGCGCACTGCCCCGAGCAGGACTAAGTCCGAAACCACCTTCCCAGATAGTTACTTCATTTGTGAATTGCCTTGCTTGCTGATCACATTGGTGCGGCAGTGGCCGTTGTTTATCAGAAACTGGTTAGCACGAATCTAAAGCGAGTAGGGATGGTGAATGTGGATGATGAAAATGCGTCTTGTATAGGTATGCTCTATGGGTGCAGGTGCAGTAGGGCGCCTCACTTGCACATGCTGTCTAATAGGCCGCTGCAAAGTTGCACAGAGCTCAGACCTTTTTTTTCTTATCTGGTTCCTGGCCACTCCAAACCAGTTGCTAGTCATCAGCTGGGCGATGGGGCGGATCCAGCATCCGCTAATTATTATCTGGGGGCTAACCTCTTTCGCCCCAGTGCATGTGTGTGCAGTCTTATCCGACCTTCGGCACGTGAGGTCTGTAGAGCATCGACTTGCCAATTACCCGCCGTGAACGCATGCGCTCTCCATTCGGAAAGCTTGCTCAACAGACCTGACGTGGCCAGTGGGTTGATACGGCCGTTCAATTACTGCACATGACGGTTCTCCCCAGCACAATGGGACTCGATGAATGTGCAAGAAGCTAGAAGGGAGCGCCGTCGGCAGCGGCGCCGCGTAGCCGATGAGGATCGGAAGAGAGCGCCGCGGGCCTGCGAGCGTTGCAAGAGGCGCAAAAATCGCTGCATCGAGACACCATCCGGTGTCTGTCAACGTTGCCACGAGGGCGCGCACACATGCACCTTCGCGCCAGAAAAGAGCATCCTAGACAGCGGGGACGAAGATGATGACATTGGGTCCCCGAGCCAGCTGCCGCAGGGAGGCACACCGCGGTCCAGCCGGGCGGACCAGACGCCACAGAGCATCCGGCAGGATGCCTTCGCCATCGACGGGGTGATGGCCCCGTCCGAGTCCTTTATGTGGTCGAGCTTCCTCTCGAGGCTGCGTGACGCCTTTTGCCTCGACCCCGGGGTGGCGCCTGACGAGCGAGCCGTGCGGCCGCACGTCTCCCAGAGCGCGGCATCGACCCCCGCGTCGCCGTCGCCCGCCGAAATGGTGCGCTTGCAAAGAGCGGTCGCCAGCTTTCCGCCGCGGGACATCGCCAAGTTCCTCGTGGCCGTGTCCATCCAGCATGGCACCGACAGCTTCTTCTACGTCGACCAGGCGCAGTTCATAGCCGAGCTGGACCACGTCTACGACGATCCGACGTCACGGTTGCGGTACGACGCCGGGTTCGTCTGTCTTGCGCTGGCTGTCTTCGCCCTGGGAAGCCAGTGGACGTCACTAGTCAAGCCCGACGACCGGGCTTCGGTCTTCCTGCCAGACAACAAGGACCCCGGCCGGATGTTCTACAAGCAGGCCCGAGCCATTGTGGGAGACATTGTGGACTCGACCTCGTTCCGCTCGGTTCAAGCAGCCTTTGTCCTGGGCGTCTACCTCATGCCGGCAAATGCGATCGGCGCATCATACGTTTACATAGGGCTGGCGCTTCGAAAGGCGCTAGCTCTCGACCTCCACCAGAACACGGCGGACCCGAACATAGGGGAGCGCGAAACAGAGATCAGACGGCGGCTCTGGTGGGCTATCTATTCGCTTGAGCGGTAAGCTTCGTCCAGTTGTGTGCGCAGAGGAGGCTATTCTGATGCTGCGACAGGACCCTTACGATCAAACTTAACCGCCCGGCTTCCGTCAGCCAAGAGATCATCACCAATCTTCTCCCACAGCCGCTCGATTCCATCGATTCTACCCAAGCATTTCCGAATGTGCAATGTCAAATTGCCAATGCGCGGCTCGTTCTCATTCTCGATCGGCTATCCGAGCCGAGGTAAGCCTGTGTCTTGTAGAGTGCAGTGCGGACCAGCGCTAAAGCGATGCTTCCAGGACATGGACCGATCTGCAGATTGCAAGCTACGAAGCGGAGCTGAAGGGGTGGAAGGCGAGTGTCCCGCCTTCCCTGAGGCTCGACAACGTACATCCACAGTCTTCCAACTATCGAGCCGCAGTTCACCTCTACCTTAACTATCATTTCGCATGGATTGCCATGGGCAAAGTCTCAGTCGTGACTGTTGTCCGCGCGCACCTGCACTCAGCCTTCAACCCTAGCGAGGCTGTCCCGCGCCTCGACGCCACAGTCGAGAAGCTCTCCAGATCTTGCATCAAGTCGGCCAAGAAGGTGCTGCAGCTCTTTGAGGGCCTGAAGCACACAGGGAACCTCACTCGCTTCTCCTTCACCGACTTCCAGGGCTGCAGTTTGGCCACCACGATTCTCCTTGTCGCTGGAATCATCGAAGAGGACGGCGACTGCAGCACAAGGGCGGCATTCGGACTGGACTGCCTGCGCCTCATGACAGGAGGTAACAATACTGCGGTCGTGGGTATCCGGTTTGTAGAGGCGCTGCAGTCCATTGCCCAAGAAGCTGCAACTCGTCTAAAGGCTGTGAGGCCGGGGAGACGTGCCTCGGGCATTCCATCGAGCGCGCACGAGGCGGGAGAGTTTACACGGTGGGCGCAGTGGCTTAACACGGCCGCCGCCATGGAGAGCGACGTTAGAAGCCCTCCAAAGCAACCCGCCGTGCCTGAAGCGGCTGTGGTTACTCAAACGCCTCAGAGTGTTAGAAGTACTTTCGTGGCCACATCTTGCGTGACGACGGAGCTTGTCAGCGAGCCGTCGGAGTGGGAACGAGCCGCTGCTCTTCAGCTAGAGCAAATGGCAGCCTCCAGCTATCCAATACTGGAGCCTGCCCCCCGGCCCTCCATTGACAGCATGACCCAGCATGACTCCCTGTTGCTGGGACCAGACTTTCATTCGTCGATCTACGCCGACGACCACGCGTATCTTATGGGTCTTACGGGACTGGATGTCCTCACGCTGCCTGACCAACTGGATTGAACTCCTGTTAATAGCTTGCTAGAATAGAGTTGCAAAACACCCACCGCTAGGTGATGCCGATGACCAAGCTCGGTGCCTTCTCGAATCCGAAACCATAGCCGAGGCCTAGCAGTAGCTGAACTGGTTCTCTCAAATGCCTCAAGTAGAAGTGCAGCTGGCTGCACGACCATCGACATACTGAAATCAGGCTGGGTGAATCTCTTGGCCAAGATGTGGTAAGCGGACTGCCCCGCTAAAGCTGCCAGAGCAACTAAAAAGGGGCTTCCTCAACACCGCACCGAACTTCGAAACTCTCACCCTGACCTATTTCCACACTTCAAGACGCTTTGCAGATCACTGGCACCAGAACTACTCCTCCCACGATGGATTCCCAAAAGTCGGCTTCGACAATCCTTACGGATGCCGATCTCAACTTGAACTTTACTGCGGTGTTTAACGATGCTATTGCCCCTTTTACGGTCTCTGTTAAAGAGGAATTCGTGAAGACAACCAAACTAAAGGCGTCGCTTACTCGATTCACAGAAGACCAAGAAGATAGGGATTCTAGTGATGGACCTTCGAGCTTGGATTCTATCCGCATAGCGAAGTACTGGGCGAATGAATACGACTGGGCAAAGGTAGAAGCAGACATAAACTCTCGTTTCCACCACTTCGCGACCATTATTCGACCCGAGCCTACCGAGAGACACCACTACTCGGCACCAGTGCCCTTGCATTTCGTGCACCACAAGTCCCCGCGCCCGGACGCTATCCCTCTTCTCTTCGTCCACGGCTGGCCCGGCTCGTTCCTCGAGGTCGAGAACCTCCTCGGACCCCTCACCAACCCCCCGGATGCTTCTATGCCGGCCTTCCACGTCGTCGCACCATCGATTCCCGGCTACGGATTCTCTCCCTCGCCGCGCAAGCCGGGCTTCGGATATCGCCAGGCGGGAGCGACCTTCCATGCGCTGATGGCCAAGCTTGGCTACGACAAGTACGTCTTCCAGGCCGGGGACGCGGGCGATTTCATCATGCGATTTGCTTCCGCCGATTTCCCGAACGGCGTAGTGGCCGGCCTGTCTAACTTCTGGGTCGTGCCGCCGAACGAGGCGGACCTGGAGCGCTACGCTAGGAAAGAGACGTCTGACGACGAGAACTACACGATCGAGGCGTATCGGCGATTCATCGACTCAAGTTGGGCCTATGGTCAGATTCATCAGACACGCCCGCAGCGGCTGGCCATAGCCCTAACCGACAGCCCAGTGGGGTTGGCTATGTGGATTTACGACGGTCTGAGGAGTTCCGTCGCGGATGCCAGCATCTGGACACCTGAGTTGATCATTACATGGACGATGATGCACTGGATCAACGGTCCCTATGGCACATTTGGACTATACAAGAACGGCGCGAAGGTGAGCTTGAGAAATCCTCCCTCCCGCCCTAGTCAAACGGGATATACCTTCTTGCACGGAACGGGGCTTTCCTCCTCCACTTCTACTCTTACGCTCAATGCTTAATGTCCCGTTGTAGGACGGCACTATTTCCACCAAGGGGATAGGCCTAGATCTCCCCTATGTCAGTCAGCCAATCGCAATCTCCGAGTTCCCCTACGACCTCTGGTATCGCACCCCACTCGACTGGGCACAGAGGGCCGGCAATGTCAAGCAACGCAACGTCCACCCGAGGGGCGGGCATTTCGCCGCTTTCGATGCACCCGATCTGCTACTGGAGGATATATGGCGTTTCTTTGGGAACAAAGAGGAGTCGAACACGGGCGTCTTCTTTACTTGAGGACGGACTGCCCCAGGGTCTTGCCATAGCCTGAGCTCGAGTTCGTTCCAGCACTTCATAGTCATTAATAGTTGTTCGAATTTCTGGTTATTCTAGCCCAGAGAACCCGGGGCCATAATTCCCAGTGATACATAAACCAATTAAATATCTCTTTCCTCCGCTAATACAAGATCATATCCTATGAAACTCGGCGCCCTCTCGAACTCCAGAGCAGAGAGTCGAGACTTAGTAGTTGAGCTGGCTCTCCCAGATAGTGTTTATGTACCGAGTCTGCGCAAGTCGGAAGTCGTCCAACTCAAGATGTGATGAGGTGTCATTCGAACCATCCGCGTCAAAGACGAAGTTTGTTCCCACCCCATTCACGTTGGTGGTGTTCCATGTAGGCCATGTTGGGTATCCGGTCACTACAAGTGAGTAAGTATTAGAATCAGTAGAACAACGGAAACATCCATCAGGCGTCAAGGATCGATGCACTCACTGCCGTGGTTGTTTGGATCGAGGTCAGACACGAACGACGCCCACATGCGGCTCATTAGTACTGAGATGGCCTGCAATTGCGGGTTCTCGTACTGGGACCCGGCAACATTGTTGAAGACAAAGGCCACGTCAGCCGAGTGGAACGCGCCCGCGGCGGGGGAGGCGCCGAGAGCCTTGAGGTTTGGTCGTCCGCTGTATGCTGTGAGTCCGGCGGCAGCCCAGGTGTCAACCGTGAGACGGCGGGAGGAGGTCTCAATCGCATCTGTGGAGAAGGCGACAGCGCGCTTGTACTGAGACCCGAGCGTCGCATCGTCCTCCGCCGTGGGCTCGAACCCGGCCGGTAGCCCGACCGCGTTGATGTTTGGGTACAAAATCTCGATGGTTCGGACAGTTGCCTCGTCGGCACCTGCGGACGCCACCAGTGCGGCGAAATCCGCATCGGTGTCAACCTTGGCGCCTACCAAGCCCGAACTGATCTCGTCTGTCAGGGTAGTGTACAAGATGGTGACGTTGTGGTTGAAGTGGCGGTCGGCGAGAGACTCGCTCGGGCCGTCCGCGAGGAAATCTCCGTCCACCACGGTCAGCCACGGTCCCAGGCCAGCGCCAGAGTACACCGGTGTGCCGCTGATGTTGAGAGCGGCTGACATCTGCTCGATGGGTAGGCTGCGAAGGCACTCGAGGGGGCTCGCCTCGGTGTTGCAGCCGGTCGTCTCGGTTAGGTTTCGATACAGATCTTCTGTGTAGGCGGTCGCATTGTTGATGTTGTAGGGCCACTTCTCGGCCATGCCGCCTGACTGCATGATAGCGCCACGGAACAGGCTGTCGTCGCGTCCGCCGTAGGCGATCAGATGCTTGCCCACAGACAAGGCACCGGAGCTCTCGCCCCAAATGGTCACCTTGCTGGGGTCGCCACCAAACGCTCGAATGTTTTCCTGGATCCACTGCAGTGCCATGCGTTGGTCACGGAGGCCGTTGTTGGCGCTCCCGCGGGCCGTGAGCTCGGGGCTGCCCCATAGAAACCCGAATGCAGTCAGGCGGTAGTTGATGGATACCCCGAGCACGGGCTTGCCTGCTAATGTAGACTGGTAGACGAAATTGGTGAGGTTGTAGGAGGGCGAGGCAGAGCCTCCAGCGTAGAGGCCGCCACTGATTGGGGAGGTTAGATGATGCCGGTCACTCGTGGGAGGAGTGTCTTACCCATGAATCCAGACGGCCACCGGGAGCTTTGTGCAGCTCGGGACGCCGCTGGGGCGAACGACGTTGATGGTTAGACAGTCCTCCGACATGGGCGCATAATCTACTGGGAAAGGGTACTGGTAGCACTGCCCGAGGGAATAGTTAGTGTCGAGACCTCCGTAGTCGTTACAGGAAGACTAACCACTGCTCCATACTGGGTGGCAGGCTTGACCGTGTTCCAGCTCTCGTTGAGGGACTGTGGCTCTCTAAACCGGAACACGCTTAACGGAGGCTGCGCGTACGGCATACCGAGAAAGACATCCTGGTCCAGGGCGTCCAGGCGGTAGCCTTCGTACGTCCCATTCAGCACTGTTACGGTTGGCCCGGCCTGGCCCAGAGCGGCCAGACAGAGCACGATAGCCTGGAGGGTTCCGTGTCGACCCATACTAGAAGCTGGCAAAATCACAATGCTAGGTTGGCCTAAGGGTCATAGACAGATCAGGGGGCGTGTATCCTCGTAGGGATGTAATCCCCAGTAGAGCGCACTGGTGTTCATTTTAACTTCCACGATCCTAGTAGCAGAGTCGGATACACCAACTTGGCGCAGCGATACGACGATGCCGCGTATCCGACAGTCGCATCGTCTCTTGCATGGTCCAGGGTGGTCGTCCTAAGTCCTCTTGAATTGGTAAGCCTAGCCATGCAGGACTTGATGATCTTTGCTCCCATTCACGGAGGGGGTCCGGAGATTGGGGAGTATTGTGGATGTACTACATAAAGTGTCACCCCCACGTGGAGCCATTGCCTACATGGCCGGCTGGATAGGCATGTTTGCTTTACTTCTAGCTGCGGTTCTATCTCCTTTGTGATGTTGGTCAGCGGCGATGCTGTGGATAACGACTTGGAAACTTCTTAATATATTCTCCTGTTATACATATCTGGATGAACCTGGCAACCTAACAACTTGTTCACAACAGGTAGAGCCATGGGGTGGCCGGCCGAGCAAGCAGATTTTCGCCCTCCGCCGGCCGTCGGAAGTCGTATAGGCGAGCCCTACAGGTATGGCAGGGGGCAAATGCGGGGATGGCCAGGGGATGACCAGGGGGTAGTGGACCAAAACCGGCCCTGATGGCGCCAGATACCACCAAGTTGGCCTAGCTTATCAGGGCGTATCTGGGCGTCGTCGTTTGCCGAAAATCGTACCCTTAGCCGCTGTTTGGCCATCGGATAGCTGGTCGCGTCAGTGCAACTAGCCGACAGGTAAGAATTAGCGAAGCTTCACGCGCTAACTAAACATAGATAGGTAGGTGCTTTTGAGGGATTCTAACCTCGTACAACAGGAAAACAGCAATAAGAGACTGTTTTTTTATAGACAGCTATGGCAGTAGTACTAGCGAATTGAGAGGAGGCGGCAATCTTCAAAAGAGTTGCTCTAACGCTCCGTGAATTACACAGGTGCCCCTCGTATCTATATCCAACCCCTTCAACATGCACGCTAGATTTTAGCACGCAAAGATGAGTAGATGGTTCTAGCCCCGGCAGGAATATCATTATCCAATTCTATGGCCACGAGTACGCCTACGCGCATTATACTCTCTATACTAACCCGGTCATCCCCACAAGCGTAAAATAGTGTAAAAAGCGACAGCAACCACAGTGCTTAGAACGTACGGTCACTCAGGACCACCTGACACGGACTGGCACGCTGGCATCCTCGACCGCGCCTTCCCACCGGGTTTTTTCTATCCTCCCCTCCTTCATGACAACCAACACATTCTTCTCTGGATCATCGAATATCGTCACATCCTCCAGTGGGTTGCTGGCGACAACCAACAGGTCTGCCTCAAATCCGGGCTGCACCTGTCCCAAGGATTCCGCCTGTCCGAACATGCGAGCCGGGTTGATGGTGGCACTCTGCAGGACAGCGAGCGGGGACAGCACCTCGGACCGAATCGCAAACTCGCGCGTCTGGGCCTGGCTGAGCGGCCCAAGCAGATCCGTGCCGTAGCATATAGTGACACCCGCGTCGGCAGCAATCTTGAGCGCCTTTAGACCGGCGTAGAGCACCTCGGTATTCTTAGACGCGGATTCGGGAGGGAGGTAGCCGTGCCATTTCTCCGACGCCATCTCGGCGTAGGTGACGAGCGTCGGCGTCAGGTAGCATCCCTTCTCCACCATCAGCTTGGCCGTATCCTCGTCCAGGAAATTGCCGTGCTCGATGCCCCGGGCCCCGTTCTCGATGCAGTGGCGGATCGCTTTGGACGTGTACGCGTGCGCGGTTACGTAGGTCCCGGCGTTGGAGGCGCACTCGGCCATGGCCTGGATTTCGGCGGCCGTGAATTGGAGGTGGTCGATCTTGTCGGTCGGGCTGGACACGCCTCCGGAGCCCATAATCTTGATGAAATCGGAGCCGGTTCGGATTTGTTCCCTCACTGCCTGCATGCACTCTGGAACCCCGTTGCAGATCCGTCCTAGGCCGTTGATGGCGCCCCCGCAGCACATGCTGTGGTCGTGGGGACCCCGGTAGTCGGCGTGCCCACCGGACTGCGAGAGAGCGCGCCCGGCGATGAACAGCCGCGGGCCCGGAAAGAGGCCGTCATTGATGGCTTCCTTGAGGGCTAGCTGTGCGCCGCCGCAGTCGCGAATCGATGTGAAGCCTCGGTACAGCATCTGGGCGGCGACGTACGGCTGGCGGAGGACCGAGACATCGTTGGGGTTTCCGAAGGCCTTTGATAAGTCGCCGAAGCCCGGGACGGCCACGAGGTGGACGTGTGAGTCGATCAAGCCGGGAGAAACGTATTTGTCTTGGCAGTCGAGGATCTGGTAGCCCTGCTGGCGGGCCTCGGACACGTCGGCCTCGGTCCAGTCGACGATGGACTCGACGAGACCGTTGCAGACCCGGACCGTTGCACTCTTGCGGATTGTGCCGTTGACCACATCGACGACGTTGGCGTTTGCCAGAGCATAGCGGCCGCGGGGTTGCCGCAACCACGGCTTGAGATCTGCTTCACTAACCATTTTCCCGCCACGTCCTAGGTCTTCTCCTCGTGAATTGCGTAGATGAGTTGGAAAGCCCAGGGAGCGAGAGACAAAACCTGAGTTCCCCTGCCGAGAAAAGTGTTGCTGCGGGTATTGGACAACCCCTCGGCATCCGTCGGGAAAGCGACCACCGCAACCCCACCCAGTCCAGTTTTCTTTGGGCTCGTTTCTTTGTAAAGCGAAGCTCCAAATTACGTAGCTCGCCGTAGTCCGGGATCGCCTGGCTAGTGACCCTGGTCCCGAGATAGGGGGCCACACTGCCGTCGGCAATCTGCCACGCTATCTCGAGGGGGATCGGCAACATGGCTAGGTTTGACTCGTAGGTGGGAATGAAAAATCAAAGGCGGAAATAAAACACCCCCAGCTTCCCCAGATAGCAGCCCGGCAGGCGACTGCCTGTCATCCATCATCCTCCCCCAACGGCGTAGCATTGGAGCATCGGCACCCTGCAGACCCGCGTTATGGCATCCACGACGGAACCGAAGCTGGAGCAGCCGGCTGACCTGCCTGCGGAGCAGATGTCGGCGGCACGCGACAACACCGGCGACCTGAAGACCGGAGATGTAATTGAGCTCTCGGAGTCGTATACGCCCGAGGAGGAAAGAGAGGTTCTCCGCAAGATTGATCTGACGGTCTTGCCCATGGTATGTCGTGCCACCACTACGCAACCGTGTTTTACTTTCAATATTCTAATCCAGCTATCTCGCAGCTATGCGCCGTATTCTTCCTTCAGTATCTAGACAAGCAGAGTCTCAGCTATGCGAGCGTGTTCGGCCTCATCACAGATCTGAAGCTCACGAGCTCCCAATACTCGTGGTGCAGTTCCATCTTCTATGTTGGTAAGAGAACACAAGATCCTCGAGGTGCCAGCATCACGTCGCCGTCTAACTCTCTCTGCTCCCAGGCCAGTTGGTGTCTGAGTTTCCATTCATCTACCTGATGAGCAGGCTGCACCTCACCAAATTCGTTGGTGTCACAGTGTAAGGCCCCTCTCCTGCCTGTTGACGATATCAAGAAGCAGCTGCTGACGAGTGCTGTAGTGTTGTGTGGGGTATTGTCTGTATGTGCCTTGCCGCACCATCTAACTTCGCCGGATTTGCTACCGTCCGCTTCCTCCTCGGCTTCGCAGAGGGCGCCGTGTCTCCGGCGTTCGTGACCATCACCGGCGTCTGGTACCGGAAGAAGGAGCATGCGTTGCGCACGGCGTATGAACCTCCCCATACCACCACCCCCGTTACAGAACTTGTCACTAACACCACCCTCTCAAGTTTGTGGATTACGATGAACGGAATTGCCCAGATTGTCGGCTGCTTGCTCACATATGGAATTGGAAAGAACACGGCGTTGGCTCTGGCCCCATGGCGCACGCTCTTTCTTATCTGCGGAGCTCTCACCTCGGCTGCCGGCGTCTTCTTCTACATCTTCATGCCCAACGGTCCCAAGGATGCCTGGTTCCTCACCCCGCGCCAGAAGCACGTCCTATCTCTCCGCATGGCGAAGGACCGAGAAGGTGGCGACAAGACTAGCTTCTCGACGAGCCAGTTGAAGGAGGCACTGCTTGACCCCAAGTCCTGGTTTGCCTTTTGGTTTGGAGTCCTGGTTACTATGCAGTCCCCCGTGCTTACAGTAAGTAGAAGCTGCAGCCACTCACCTCTTCATCGTATCGGAGCTATCGGCTGACCTAGTATCTCTTTAGTTCGCGTCGCTGGTCATCAACAGCCTTGGCTACGACAAGTTCCAGACAATGCTGTACGGCGCTCCTTCTGGTGCGGTGCAGATCTTCCTGCTGTGGATTGGAGTCGCCGGTTGCCTTTTGTTCCCTAAGAACCGAACCATCGTTGCGATGGTGCTCGTCATCCCGCCGCTGATCGGCAACATCTGCCTCATGCAGCTCTCCACTGCTGCTGGCTGGGGTATGATCGTGGCTTCGTGGCTGGCGTCGTGCATTACGGCTCCTTGGTCCATCCTGCTCTCTCTCACCGCCTCCAACGTCAAAGGAAACACTAAACGCTCCGTCGTGAACGCAATGTTTTTTATTGGGTACTGCGCCGGTTGTATCGGAGCGCCCCAGCTCTGGACGCATAGCCCGCGCTACTTCTCGGGGGTGGTCACCGATATTGTGACCTGGTGTCTGTTGTTCGTCGTCATCCTGGCATACCGCATCACCTGCTCGAGGGACAACGCCGCGAGAGAAGCCAGTGGTGATGGGCAAGCCGGGGCTCCGGTGGAGGTGCTGCTAGATGAGACCGGTGCTCCCCGGAGCGATCTGACGGACAAGGAGGATAGGCAGTTCCGCTATAGCCGGTAATTGCGAGTATTTATCCAGTGTAGTTGTCATGACGCAAGTGATGACGCCTACCGCACTACAGATGAGAGATTCTGTACGAGTACAATAATTCTCTAGGGGTACACCTAGTCTATACCATATTCCTTGGATAGTGGAACATGGAAGCGCTAGCATTTTGAACCTGGCTATATAATCTAAACTAGGGTAGTTAGAGAATATCAGCCTTGTGCCCGGGCATGTTCCTGCGCTAGGGCCTATGCGTCTTGGCCTGGCCTACTTGACGGGCTGATATTTGGACGGCAGAACTGATAGTTGGGCTGTACTATTCTGGTTTCTGTCCGTATACGCAAATACTGATCACTGTTAGGAGATGCCACTGTGATGGGAGTTGGGGGTTCCTTACACGGGAACATAAGCGTGCAACTTCCTGTCCTGGAGACCCTTTCGGACATCCACCAAGAACACTTCGACTTCCTCCTTAGTCCATTTATGAACTCCGACAAGGATTTTCATGGTGATTCCTGAGGCCACCTCGAGTAGGTTGCTCATCATAAGCGCCCCACGGATTTTCTGTTCCTCTCCTCTGGCCCAAGGATTGGCGGGGACCGCGATTTTACGCTCGTGTATATTCACGAAGCCAGCTTCCTCCATCCATGTCTTGGTATTTACCTGGCAAAGGGGGTCTTTTCCGGTCTTCCGAACACCTGCCATTTGATTAGTAGGGGAGAAGCCCTCGAGGCGCCCCTCAGGGGAGACGAAGCAGACCTTCAACCATCAACTTATTCCACCTATGCAGTACGTGACCGTTCAGGGAATCGTCGACCGCCTCCATGATCATGAGGGTCTCCATGATCTCGACGTAACCGCCCGGTTTTAGGTTGTCGTACATATTCCGAAAAAGCCGCTGATGGTCCGATACGAACGAAATGATATACCGCCCGTGGATGTAGTCAAACGGATGGCTGAAGACCCATTCATCGTCGATGTCGTCGACTTCAAACCGGCAGTTAGGAGGCACGTATTCGGGCTGAATAGGACTCAGATCGTTGCCAAGCACGTCGGCCTCCGGATGCTTTTCCGCTAATTGCAAGTGAGCCCTCGGGGACGTATAAAATCTAGGCGCTACTTACCGAACTCGATGGCCCAGATGCCCGTCCCTGTGCCGATATCGAGAACGCGGTGAGGTTGTGAGATTGGGGCGAGGTAGAGCTCGCCCCCGAGGAGCCTCCGCGCCAGCTCGTGCTGGAGATCTGCAAGGCCAAACAGGACAAGTCAGAGCTATACAAGGGCGGCGTCGCGACGAGATGGTTGGGGTTCAATCCTACCTAATCTATTTTGCTCTTGCTAAAGAAAGCTTAGCACACCAGAAGCGCCTGCCAGGAGAAACGGGACGCCTTACCTCGTCATTGGGCAAGTAATATTCTACGGGTGGTAATCTGAGTCAGTGGCGCGAACAGGTGCGCGGTTGGGTCAAACGGTCTGCTTACTACCCTCCTTATAGCTATGGTATGTCCGCCCAAACTCTTGGACAAAATGAAACACGCTGGACGTCGCCGATACACTCGAAGAGCTGTACGGGCATGTGTTAATGTTGCGCAGCGCTGCACGCCAGCGATGTGGGAGGGAGGCACATACGCCCTATCGAAATCGCCAAATGCGGAGTTTGCGTCACTTTCTTCGGAGTCGACCTGCGGCGACGTCAATCCCCCCGAGCCACCGTCAGTGGGAAGCCATCATAGCAACGCAACGTACGCTGAGGCCCACGGAAAACTCGCTGATAGCCGGAAGCGAGTCTAAATCGTCTGATGCATGGCTAGGCTCGTCTCTAGTGGGTTGTGGAGGCGTGTCGTCATCCACAGTGGGTTTGTCAGATGATTCTGCCGATGGATGCTGTGCTAATGTGTCGGCCTCCGGCGACACATGCTCGCGCGCCGCCGTCACGCCATCGTCTGGGTGGTCGAGTTGCTCGGTGGTGATCTGGGTCGCTGTTTTGTGCGGCGAGTCCCGTGCAGGCTCCGTCTCGCCCGCAGGAGCCTCTTCTTCTGTCATGTCGGCAGCAGCTCCTAGTCGTTCGGGGGTGCGAAGCGACGACGTGGAGGGGGTTGCAAGGGAAGGCTCCGGAACAGAAGGGCGGGTCCGGGGTCGGCTGGATGTAGGGAGCTGGCAGAATGTATGCACACGTGGTTGTCCACTAGCCGAGCGTGCAAGCATGAAACGATAGGGAGCTGTAACCGAGCCAGGATCAAGGGCAGGAAGGAGCAGATACATGCAGCGGCTGGTGGCGCTTGGGTTCAGCCCCCGACTTCGTCCGCCGTCGCCGGCGTTGTCGTTATTCTCAGCG
The DNA here is from genome assembly GCA_021432635.1 of Thozetella sp. PMI_491. Classification (NCBI taxonomy): domain Eukaryota; kingdom Fungi; phylum Ascomycota; class Sordariomycetes; order Chaetosphaeriales; family Chaetosphaeriaceae; genus Thozetella; species Thozetella sp. PMI_491. The sequence goes on from MU270020.1 coordinate 722,066, forward strand.
TGGGGGTACCTTTGTGCCAAGAAAATGCTAGTCGTAAGAAGAAATGATGTGATTGAAGGGGTTACCGGGACCGCTGCCCTGGTATTGGTATATTCTGCATGGGGGGCTTCGTGGCGTTTTAGCAATGTGTTTGTAATAGGCAGGGTTGAGCAGGCAGGGCTGCCTGCACCCTTCCAGCGGCTGCAAAATCCAACGATTTCAATCGACTGGGGGGGTTCATATGGTTGCATATGCCTGTGTAGGACGTGGCTCGGCGTCCCAAGAGCTCTAGCCAGCTGTCTCCATGCGTGATTATAACACAAGTCATATGTGGTATGCGAGGAATGGGACTGAAACACATCTACCATCGCAACTGCGCACTTTCAGCTGCAGCGAAAGTGGCTGTTGTGCGACCCAAACTTTCACTTCACTCGGTAGTCGGGGGCTCGGCTGATTGGTGCGCGTAGGTACACACATCTGCAAGCTGGCAGAAGAACGCCACGGCATTTCAGGCCTGTGCCGTATCACCGGTCTTCCGGAAAATCAACAGGTTGGGTTTAGAGAAAGTATGCAGCTAAATTCATGTTAAAATTCTCTGAATAGAATACACCTATAATCAGCTAAGTTCTAATGTCAAGCCCCTAAGTATATATCTGTGGCTGTCACTGACTACGCTCCAAATAAATACTCGGAGACACGAGAGGCCCTACGCAGCTTTGTCTCAGGTAAACTCGCTCAAATATGATAGCCATGCGTCCTGTGTTATGGGATATTCCTACTGCACCTCGACTGTTGATTGGCCTAAGTGACATTCCAAGGGCTTGCGATCCCAGACAACGCACACATTTGCCTCCGCCCAGTCAGGGCCTACGTCAGACTCGATGTCAAAGTGCCATAGCAGTTTTGCTATCAGCATCCTTGCATTGTGCCATGCCAGATTCACCCCTAGACACATTCTCGGCCCAGCAGAGAAAGGCTGGTGCGCTTCTCGCTTGTCATCTTTATAGTCGGAGTCACCTAGCCATCGCTCAGGCACAAACCTGTCGGGATTTCTAGGCACGAGAGTCTCGTCAACTTTGATCGTATCATATTTCTACGTGGCGTCTGTTTTCTCACCTAAAATTTTCAGGGGAACGGGCCGTCGCTGCTGGATGGACAAATACCCGAGTACCCCCTGGTAACCACTTGCCGAGAACATAGTTGCCACTGGGTGCTATTAGTCGAGGAATGCCGGTGGGTGCAGGCGGCCAGAGTCGCAGTGCCTCGCGAAGGCCTAGAAAAAATTGTTACTTTGAAGATGCCGAGAGAGGAACGGATGGTTCATACACGCATTTAGGTACTTCAATCTAGCAAGCTTTTCGAGATTGATATCTTGACTGTTATGAAAGGCCTCGCGGATTTCACTTAACAGGAGCCTTTTCTTGTCTGGGTTGGCTATGAGATAATACGTTAAGCCAGTAAGGAGTGAGGCTAATGGTTGCTAGTCAACGATTCGAATGGCTCTAAAGTCCATAACAGAGGTCCGACTCACACGTAGTTTCCGTGCCACCTAACATAAATGACTCAGAATTAGAATGCATCTCATCAATGCTCAGAAATTCCGGCCGAAGAGCCAAGTTCCAAAAATATGGCTTTGCACCCCTTTGTTCATAAAGCTTGTTGACACGGATCACAGTGTGTTGGAAGTGACTGATACGCATTTCTGTAATAAATCTAGGCTCGATATAGTCGAACAGTTTCTTTATGGAAGGGTAGAAGTATATCATTTGAATAAGGGGTAGTATCTTCCTAAAGTTAATTAGAGCACTATAGGAACCTGCAAAGTGCGGGTGCTTACCTTAAGCGTTTGGAAGATAGTTCCAACCCACGGGCTATATTCGCCCCCTTCGAGCAAGCCAAGCGGTTGACCGAAAGTTAGTTCTGACATGAAATCGAATAGCGTAAGGTCAAATAATTTAGCTATATTGACAGTCTTTGTCTTGCGGCTGCGGTCGACCATGAGATCCGCATACTTCTGCATCAGCGGCTCTTGTCCCCTTACGGCCTTCTCAGAGAATGCGGGCGAGAACATGCGCCTTAACTCGGCATGGCGGGCTGCGTTCGGCTCAGAAAGAAGGGGAGGAACCCCGTTTGTTGGAGACGGGTAGAAGGTGGGCATTATTAGATTTTCCTTTGCTCCTTTGCGGGCACCGGTAATATCCTTCCATGCACGACCATCGGTGTAGCTCAGGTCGTTCGGCCCATATCTGACTGCCGGCCCATATTTTCTATGAAGCTTTATAAACCATCGCACTTCATCTCCTTGGATGCAGGCGATCCAGTAGGAGATTCGACTTAGAGCCGAGAGACGCGGACCAGGGTATACCCTTAGTGGATGTAAAAGAAGCGTGTATACTGGCCAAATGACGAGGTAGACTATAGGCAAAATGATGATTGTTTTGAGAGGCGAGCTGCTAAACGTCACTATGGCTGCTGCTAGGATGTCTTGAATCGATGCCATGGCCTTCAATGCGGCAGTGTTAGTCGGGCTTCAAAATTGGGGAGGTCTGCTTTCTCTTCAGTCAGATCCGGATATATATACTTTACTAAATCAGATAACTACAAATGCGGGGTGTCCCAGGCCACAGGATACATAGCCTCCTAATATACCTGGAAATTCGGATGTAATCTCAATTCGGGCACCTTCTCCTTCGGCGTTCTCCATGCTACAGCATGCATACCCCATCAATCTGCGTGTGAAATCGGAAATGGTCTCGTTCCAGGCGTATCTTCTCCGGTTCCCCCTCACTAGTTCGTCTTCCTCTTCGGATGTAATCTTGTTCAAGACATACATCGTCTATGATTCCCAGCTGAGCCAAACCCGCCACAGTGAGACATACACTACGGCAGTTTATTATTCGTGATTGAGACTTTCGCAATCATGTAGTTGACGCTCTCGGCTAGTCTACAAAGCACTGCCTTGTCCGCCTAGCATTATCAACTACACACTGCACGTGTAGGGTCGATAATCACATGTAAGAGAGAAGAAGGGTTGCACAATAAAAGACATTGATTCAGCCGTCCATGACGGCAGTACATACACTCTATCATTCTAGGCCAAGCTTTAAAATACGAAATCATCCTGGGATACCTAGGGAGTATGATCGCTACTTTCCCAATCTCCCTGAAGGGGCTGTCGCTGCTCCCTTTGCCAACGGCTATTTTCGGTCTACAGCCGAGTCAGTCAATCCGAAACTCGAGCGAGCTTGAGTCCATACTCGAGCCTCTCCTCAGGCGGTTCCATGACGACCTGGGATACACAGGCCCACGTCCCGGTGATATTTTTGATGATCTGCTTCGAGGAATGCACGAAGAAGTCTGCAAAACAGGTATCGCAATGCCAGAGGGATCTCGCGCTTGGCTAGCATTCAAGACCGGGCTGTTCCACACCTATGTATGTCTGGACCCTTGTTAAGATTTGGGGTGCCTAATTAACACTACAAGCTTTGCTATCCACATCATCCACTGGAAGTTCGAGTTTTTTTCGCAGTTTTCACTTGGATGGTGACTATTATTGATGACGAGGCCAGCAAATCTCCAGACAAATGGCAACACTTCGTCCGTCGTTTCCACCAGGGCCTACGGCACTCGGAACCACTCGCACAGGCATTTGCAAGCCATTTGTCGCAGACCTACGACTATTTTGATCTTCCCGCAGCTAATTTCATCGTAAACTCTGCGTTGAACTTTGCGAATGCTACAGCCCTCTCGGGTCCGCAGCTGGCGAAAATGACGCGCACGACAGGAGGCGAGGGCTGGCCGTACTACCTCAGAGAAAAGGATGGCTTGACAGAAGTATACATCTGGTTCACATTTCCGATATCCCTTTACCCCGAGGTTTCTCTTTTTATGGAGGCGGTTCCGGATATGACCAAGTTTATACTCCTGGCAAATGATGTGTTATCGTGAGTATATCATATTTGTCTGAGAGTGACGGCAATATTCTGACCTGACAGATTCTTCAAGGAAGAGAAGGCTGGCGAAAAAGATAACTATATACACGGTAGAGCATTCTATGCGAAGAAAGACGCCGGCACAGTGATAGAGGAAGTTGCAAAGGAGGCTGTCGATGCATTCCGCCGGACTATGATTATCTTCGAGGGCAGAGAGCCGTACCGGCAGGCTTGGCATGACCATGCTATGGGGTACGTAGCATTCCACAAGGCTGTTGAACGCTACAAGCTCGGAACCATGGGGTTGGCCGAAGAATATTCGTACGAATTTGCTCAGCTAGCTGGTTTACATCGGGGACTTTAAGAAAAAAATATAGGGGGGAGGGGGGGGAAGCTGGTTTAGTAAACCATAGATTCCTAGTTGATTAGTCAAAACAAAATCTAGTCCACTATATCTCGTATTGCTGAGCTTCATTGTATTCCTAGCGGTACTGGCGGCACTGATACGGGTTTTTTTTGGTTGTTTTTTTTCTTGCGTTACTGGTAAGAGCGGATCTCAAACTAGTAATTAGTATTTTCCGACATCGAGTCTAATAGGTCAAGACATGCACTGTCCCTCTATTTATACCCCCGGTAGAATGAATAATCTCATGTTACATGCCCTGCAAGCGACCGTACCGGCTATGAGTGCCGTCTGCGGTGTCAGTTGGACACCGTTCTCCTCCGAGATGCACAACGACAGGGGTGGATATCTCCGCCAAGGGAATCTCCTTCATAAACCATGAATAGCAGTGCTTGATGTGGCTTTATTTATCATATCGTCTCTCTATTATGAGGCCTTGGCTCTTATCCCAAATTCTTTCCTACAACAGAACGTGCAGTGGGCAACATGCTAGCCGTACGATGAATAGAAGACTGCCTGGTTGGATAGCAATTCTACTACCAAGCCAATCTGCTCTAGAGTGATCGGTTTTGTAGCATTTGGATCAGCCCAGTACGGCCTTGCGCGGTTGGGGCCTGGCCCAGAGCGGTGGAACTCCGCATACAGCTACTCATCGCGGCAATGTGCTGGCAGCCAAGAACAGATAGACTATCGCATGTGCACCCTAGAGTTCTTGCCTCTGTGATCAATTCGCCACAGTAGCATGATTGGACCTTCGGTATAGCCATCTGACTTCCTACGACATACGCGCGGACGCCCTAGGCTCCGAAAGGGTGGTCACAAGCAGCTAGCTAACAGAATATCAAGTCATTTTGCCCGTATTCCTAAGGCATCCTAACCGTAGTGTATCTCACTAACCGGGTACTCGAATCAGGTAGAGATTTCCCGCCACAGCGCAGTGCGATCCATAATCGCCTAAGTTTACAAGCATCACTCTTCGATTTATTATTCTTGTATGTAAAATATGTCCTCGACATAGGCCCTGCAAGAGCCGGCCATGTTTGGGGTTAACCCCTCTACCCTAGATGAGTTAGGCTGTACCACAAATGAGGCATCCTTGGAACTGTATATGCCTGGCTTGGCGACATTCCGGTAGAGCTCCAAGTCTGGGTCTTTTACCGCAGTGCCGGGTGGCCGGTCGACGCAAGCCCGCTTCCTCAATATACCTATTATATCTATGCGATGCCTTCAGGGGGGTCTTATAATATCCATCACTGTTGATCCAATATAGAGTCTAGTGGTGATGCCAAAATCCGGGGTAATTACCCGCCCGGATATTGAGTGAACAATGCGGGGACGGACCTGGAACTGGGCTTGTTCCATGGTATTTGAGGGAGCAAGACACCGAGAGGATAGGCTTTAATTGACGGGCCTGGGATCTTGCAGGTGTGCGACAATGTATTTCACAAAGCGGCCACGTACTCTCCTCGGGCTTCTATGCCTGACACTTGCTTTAAGCAAGTGCAGCGAGACTTCATCGGGATCGACTGCCCTGGACAGGGACATAGAACGCGTCGAGTCCGTGCGCGAGATCAAGGATGTGCAGAGAAGCTTTGCTCACCTGGCCCAGTTCGGCCGGTGGGACGACCTGGGCAAGCTCTTTGCTGAGGACGGTATTCTGCACTGGGGCACCGGCGCGCCACTTGACGATAAACAGGCAGATGTGATGACCGGACCAAATGCAATAGCAGCCTGGTTTCGGAAAGACGCAGGTCGCATGGATGGTGCCCATACCGGCTCGCTCCATACCATCCTTGTTGACCAACCCGTCGTGACGCTCTCTCAGGATGGATTTAGCGCCAAGGGTCGCTGGCATACGCTGCGTCTCATGGGGGACGGCGCAGGCGCAACAAGGATACAGGGAGGGGAGTACGAAAATGAATACACGCTCAGCGAGAAGGAACAGCGATGGAAAATCTCTTTGCTCCGGTACTACCCGCTCTTCGCGGGTGATTACAAGTCTGGCTGGCAGAACGTAGGGACAGGAAACCGGACCCTCCCTATCGTCCCCTATCACTTTTCGCCCGACGACGCAGGCATACCTATTCCGCAGGGTTCAAGCGATCAAGCAGCGACCGCGGCAACCGACGCTGCGTTGAGTGGGCTCGAGTATCGTGTCAGTCAACTCAACGAGGAGGATGAAGTCCGAAACCTACAGCATTCCTACGGGTACTATGTCGATCAACGAATGTGGCCTAATGTTGCTGAACTCTTCACACTCAATGGGACCCTCCGGATCGACGGCGTCGCCTATACCGGGCCAGCCGCCATCAAAGGAGGGCTTGTAAAGGTGATGGGACCAGAAGGCCTGACGACAGGCATCTTGAATGAACATATAATCTTCGACACCATCGTCGAAGTAGGCAACGATGGCATCGAGGCGACGGCGAGGGGCATCGAGCTTGGGCTAACCGGCGATGCAAACAAGCACGCAGCCGCGTGGGAGTTTGGCGTGTTCTACAACCACTTTGTCAAAGACGCCGACAGCGGAACATGGAAGGTGCAAGAGATGAACATCACCCGCCAGATGGTGGCGAAGTACGCCGAAGGATGGGGGAACGGAGGCACATTGAGTCCGGAATCATCCATAGAGCCACCTTCATTTCTGAACATTGCGAGGCGTGGCTCCCGGGCGCAACCGCCAGCTGGCCGGGTGCCAATTTGGCCAAGCTCCTTAAACAGCACCGGCGAGCGATCGGGGGATCTATTCCGGCGCCTCGCCCGATCAGCTGCTTTCGACGAGACCGAAAACATCTCTGGCGCCTATGGCTACTTTGCGGATGACATCCGATGCGACAAGTTTGGGGCACTGCATGCGCAAAAGGGCTTCAAGGAATCACCGGGCACCGGCTGGTACTTCAGTCAGAAGAGAATCACGCAGGCTTGCCTCGCACGATATAACACGGTGGACCCCAACCCAAAACGAACAAGGATCCCGTTCCACTGGCGGCCACAGCCCGTGATCCACGTCTCGCGGGACGGACGATCCGCGAGTTTCCGCTCGCACAATATCCAGCTGGGCACTGCGAACCAGCTGGGAGACAGCTTCAACGGGGTCAAAGGCGGGGGCATGTATCATGACCAAATGGTGCTCGAGGACTTCGGCAACGGGACCACGCGTCGCAAGCTCTGGTGTTTAACCATCGACGAGTTCTACTGGCAGGCCGCGACCTGGGCCGGTGGCTGGTCCGATACAAGCACGCGAGGAGGCAGGAGCGTACTGGCCACGAGACAGAGGGGTGGCGGTGGTGGCGGACTGGGAGACTATCCGCCCGATGTGAGCCTTAAGGAACCTAAGATGGGCGAGCGAGAAGTCGGCTTCAACGGCGGCTCTGGAAAAACTGTCTCCTGGCCCAACATCCAGCGCATGTGGTTTGCCTACCGCAACCCCGTATCCGGGCGTGTCCCAGATTCGTACTGGGCCGCTCCGGCCTGTGTTCCCTGCAAGGGCGCCAAGCCCGAGTGGGCTCTGACGGCGAACGGGTACCAAGAGCCCCCAACCGGCCCTACTCTACTCGTGGCCGCCATCACCGGGAACGTTGTCAGCGTTAACATCACTGGTGGTCCTGACGAGCCTGTGACTGGGACAGTGGAGCTCTGGGCAGCAGCCGGGCCTGATGCTGCGAAAGGCGCGACTTCGGTGATTGCCTCGGCGTCGGTGAGCAAGGGCATCGCGACTCTCACCCCGCCCCAGTCGGTACTTGCCGCTGGCACAAAGAAGATGTGGGTTATGTACTTGGGCAGCGACTATCTTAGCCCCGCTCGAACGACCATCATGGTGACTTAGGTTTCCGAGAATAGCATCAATTCGACTCGGCAATGAAATAACAAACGAAACTTCCCGGAGTTCGACGGAAGAGAGTGTAGGAGATACGGCAAGGTGCGGACCTGGATGAGATTAGAGGAGCTTGGTGGAGAGAGAGTGCCGGCTCTAGCTCCGGCATATGCCACGAAATGTTCTACAAGGTCTCCGTCACTGTGTGCAAGTCCCAGGGGCCAATACGACATTACCTCTCCACTCCGAGAAGCACGAGGTTCATCTCAACTTGAGGGAGATTATCTACCTATGAGGTTATGTGGCTCGCCTCGCTCGTGCCGAGCCAAGCGAGCAATACCGATGCCAAGCTGCTCAAGGCACGGAGCGGGCAGCGTTAGGTGCCAGCACTGTTGACACGTCTACTATCTCGGGCTTAAACTTTACGGAGGAAAATGAAATAATTGTACACGCTTCCTGCTGCTGAAGTCCCCTACTCGACGCTCCGTGATCCGGCGCGACGGGTAAAGCAATATGGCACGCAATTCAGCCTTCCATATAGAGTTCAAATAAGTGGATTTCGTCCAATAGGAAAACGGTTACCCGGGACTCGTCATAGGCGAGGCCTTGCAGAGCGGTCCATCATGCGTCCGTGGGCCTGGGCTTAGGATCCGCATGAGGTCCACGGTACACTGCTTTGGCTCCAGGCCTTACGAACTAGATCTTCCACCACACCGATGCCGGTAGAGCTTCCCACCCTTGTTCGGACTTTCTAAATACAGCTAGAAGCCGCGCAATGCACCTCTTCTACCGCGCCTCTTTCCGCGGGCGATCCAAGCTCAACCCCGGTCGATCGAGCTGGCAAGGATGCCAACCTTGAGTAGAAAACCTCTTGCTTAGCGGGCGGAAGAGGAGCACGTGCATGCGTTTTCACGGCAGTAAACCGCCGGTCGTTTCAGCCATGTGCATATTTTGACTACGCGTCAACTGCTGCTCTTCCCCGCGTCGTGGTACTCGGGTAGCACACGAACTAAGGTAGGTAGGGATTTCGTCCCAAGTCCCGGGCCCGTTGAACTACCTACTTGTTCCCGGTCACCAAGCAAGCACATGATGTCGATCAATGTATAAATAAGGACGGAATCGTCCCTCATCGTGAGGAACTGCCGACCCCAGCGCGCTAGCCACCTGCACTCGTTGCGTCTTGGCCCCCTCGCTCGTTGCCTTGTGTCGTCGTGCGCCTAATCAGCCTGCCCAATGAAGGTTGCTGCACCTTATTCCTTTGGTCTCATGGCCATGGCCGCCACCGGGGTCGCCGGGGCCAGCCTCTCCGATGTCTGTACTCTCGATTATGTGAAGTCGACGCTGCCAGCGACCGACTTCATCCAAGGCATCCAGGTGTTGGCCGACACCGTGACTGTCAACGCAGTGACCAATTACACCGTTTCTAGCACCTCAGGCTATGACTTCTGTAATGTCACCTTCGCTTACACCCACACTGGCCTTTCAGACGACACAGTCAACGTCTGGTACTGGCTTCCGAGCCCCGACCAGTTTAAGAACCGGTATCTCGCCACTGGTGGTGGTGGTTTCGCCATCACCTCGGGCGAGAATGGACTCAGCGAAGGTCTTACCTATGGCGCCGCCGCCGGCACTACTGATGGCGGGCTCGGGAGCTGGAGCGCACAGTTGACCGACGTCTCCCTCGCGGCTAACGGAACTCTCAACTACCAGCCCATCTTCATGTTCGCGTACAAGGCCATCCACGAGATGACGGTCCTGGGCAAGCAATTCACCACCCAGTTTTACGGTACCTCGTCCAAGGTCTACTCGTACTACCATGGATGCTCCGAGGGCGGCCGCGATGGCTTCAGCCAGGTCCAGCGGTATGGCTCTCAGTTTGACGGCGCCGCCATGGGCGCTCCGGCCATGCGCATGGCGTTCCAGCAAGTCATCCACCTGTTCAGCGCGTTGGTCGAGAAGGAGGCCAACTACTTCCCTTCGTCCTGCGAGATGACGGCCATCACCAGCGACGTGATCGCGGCATGCGATCTTCTCGACGGCAGAGCGGATGGGGTGGTCAGCAGGACCGATTTGTGCATGCTCAACTACACCCCGACTAGCGCGGTTGGCGCGGCCTACTCATGCGCAGCATCGTCGGGCGGTGGAGGTCCCGGGGGACCTCCCGGCGGTGGTTCTGGCGGCAGCACCCCGGAAGCAACTGGTACCGTCAGCACTGACGCAGCTGCACTTGCTAGCGATATCTGGAAGGGTTTGTTCGATTCTCAGGGCCGTCAGGTCTATGTCTCGTTCCGCCCAACTGCAGACTTCGGCGACGCTGCCACTACCTACAACAACGTAACTGGTCAATACGAGGCGACGGTCAGCGGCATCGGTGTGCAGTGGGTGAACTACTTCCTGAAGGAGGTGGCCTCGACCTCGCTATCGCTCGGTAATGTCACCTACGACACTCTGCGCAGTTGGATTTTGGAGGGCATGCAGAAGTACTCGGACACTCTGCAAACAAACTGGCCGGATCTCTCCGACTTCCAGACGAACGGCGGCAAGATCATCCACTACCACGGCGAGTCGGACCCGAGCATCCCCTCGGGCAGCTCTGTCATCTACCACGAGGCGGTGCGGAAGACCATGTACCCATCCATGGGCTACAATGAGAGCTTCGCCGCTCTGAATGACTGGTACCGCTTCTACCTGGTGCCAGGCGCGGGCCACTGCGGCGCCAGCCAGGACCAGCCCAACGGGCCCTTCCCGACCGACGTTCTAGCCAGTCTGATCGAGTGGGTCGAGAACGGTGTTAACCCGGAGCGGCTGAACGCGACTGTTAGCGGGGGCAACGTGACTGACGTGGACCAGCAGCTGTGCACTTGGCCGCTGCGGCCGCTGTGGACAAACGACGGCACCACGATGGACTGTGTGTACGACCAGGCATCTATCAACACCTGGCCGACGACCTTCGATTCCATCCCGGTTCCGGTCTGGTAAAGAGGGGGCCAGCAGGAAACTGAAGCGGACCTGGTGCATGTCTTCAACTACTAGTAATAGTTAGGAGCTAATAAAATTACTTGCTTGCACCTTAAATAACTGCTATCCGTGATCTCCGGTCTTCAATATTAGAAGTACATTGACGACGAGGACAGGCTATGGAAGGCAGCTATCAGCTTCCCCTTCGTTAGGTACCTACTTAGCCATTGCGAATAAGCATAAATTGCAACCTCTTACTACCCTCTTTTCATAATGGAGCCCAACTTCACGATCTCTGGACCGTCGAGAATCCAGGGCTTACTCGGGGCCTTGCCCTCGCTAGCAAGCTGTGCCGCCCGCACGGCTGCCCGACCGACAACTTCGGCCTCCTGCCCTAGCCTGTCCTGCAACCCCCCAGAGATAACCCCGAAGCCACGCACGATGGTGTTGAGGAGCGGGCCTATAGGATGGGGTGTTTCGCGCTGGCCGAGGATTAGGCCGGGCCGTAGGACTACGACGTGGTCGAAGCCGAGTGTCTCGATCGCGACCTCTACGCCTTTCTTCATCTGCATGTCGGCGAAATAGGCGCCGACCATGCTGCGCGCGCCGGCGCCCGAGATAAAGACAAAGGTCTTGGCACCGGCCGCCTTGGCTGCCTTTGCGAGTTCGATGTTCACTAGTTAGCCGAGATTGTAAGCAGACACGCAAGATGCTGAGCTAAGATTGCAGTGGGTGTTTGGATTTTGGCGGGAAGATGGCAGGGATGATCATACAATCGTGGTCAATCTTCCATTTGTTCTTCATGCTACCCGCCTCAGCATGCGTGACGGCCAGTGCGGAGAACACAGCATTGGGTGGAGGCTGAATCTCCAACAGGCTGGATGCCCACTTAGAGGTATCGCGGTCGACATACGTAGAGAGCTTAGCGCTTTCAACCTTTGGGGCTCGGCGGGAGAAGGTGTATACGGTCTTGATCGAGTCCGAGGCGAGTAATGTCGTGAGGATGAACTGACCGGAGTGCCCAGTGCTCCCAAATACAGCTGCTGTGGCAGGCGATGCCATCGAGATAGATGAGAGAAAGCAGAACGCTTGTGATAAGACCAGATTCAGATGTGAAGATTCTAGCACTAAACCCGGGTGCGGAGCTATCGGCGGGAATGCTGGATTTAGGGGGCGGAGCGGAGTGTCGATGTCTCTGTCTCACGCTAGCCAGCCTAGCGAGCGTCACTCTCAAATACCTAACTAGTTTTAGATGGCCCAGTACCCATCTCTAGCTGAAGGCTATGAGACATTCCTTGCCACAATGCGGAATAGGGGCGTAGTCCGCCGCGCTTGCCAAGTCCGCTCCTGTTGATGCTGACCCACAAACTCCGTTCATACTCCGCTCGATGCCTGTCTTGCGGATATAGGAGAGCGGACAACTCTATCCCACAGGCGAGGATTTCACCTGCGGCTGCATATATGCTCCCAAATCTACCCACGGAATGCCGGGCACAGTCTGGATGCTCAGCATCTGCTCGGCAGCGGCGCACAGCGCCTTGCATTCGACTGTCTCGTTACGTGTGACCCTCAGCCTTTCGAGAAGCCAGTCTCGATGAATCGGATCTGGGGTCTCGATTGCGGCCATGAAGACGACCCAAATGACCCGTACCTGGCGTCGCCTGTCAGTTTCCCACTCAGACCGATAATAGAGCATCTTAACGATCTTGGCCACTGCCTCTTCGTGCAGCGTCTCCTGCGGCCCTGGAGCCCCTAGCACGCGGCGGTGGAAGAGGATGCAGGCCCAGTAGGAGGCGCATACGCCGGTGATGCTGTCGATGTCGGCGGACCACGGGACAGCGGCGGTTTCGTCCGCGAGCAGCAGGACATCGGAGTACGTCTAATCGTGCTATTAGAGTATATCGGCGCGCGTCCACGCATCGAACTCACCTCGCCAAGATGTAGCAGTTGGTCCAGCAAGGACTCCGCAGTAGTGCCGTCACTCAGATGAGGCCCACCACTGGTCCTCAAGGCCCAGATGTGGTACCTCAGAGCTAATATTTGGTGCCCAAACTCCAAGGGCCTGTGTAATGCCATGTCGGTAAGGAGCTGACCTTGGGGGTATTTATCTCCCCATATCCTGCCTCTACCGAGCCGAGCGAGACTGGACACACGAGCCAGCTGCAGATTTGGGTTATCAGAGCCGTTCAGAAGCTCCAAGAGCGACTGTGTCGCCCCATTGCTCGTCCCGGAAATATCAGCGTGTCTGGATCGTGTCAGCTGTGCCGAGTGTATAAATCTTCGGTCGGGGTTACGGACAAGAGCCATAAGATGAGTTGACAGGACAAATACACACTCGCCTCTGCCCTGGTATTCCTTGGGACTAGGGACAGCTTAGCATCACCCTCCTGGCCATGGAAGACCGGGTGCTTGCTGACCAAGGCCCAGAGACCCCTCAGATGCGCCATGGCACGGTCAGCGGTGTTCGAGAAGTGGATCTCATAGTTAACCATGAAGAAGATTGTTGCTATCAGTGCCTCCACACTCTCGCCGCCTCCCCCGGTTTCCTCGCCTAGCAAGGAGTCGCTCAGATGTTTGAGCGCCAGATTGTAGTGCTGGAGGCCTGAATCCATAGCTTCCTGTGCTGCCCGTGCACCCATTCCTAGGCCTTTCCGATGCATCTCGCTAGCGGACATGGCAAGCATCATGCGTGTTACGCCGATGCTGGAAGGCGCCAGTTCCCGCACTAGATACTGCATGAGACTCCAGTTTCCGCCATTATATATGCAGTATAGGGTCGTCGATGGGAAATATTCGAGGAAGCGCCTGTCTCGTGCCGCTATCGTCATCGAATTTGCGAGCTCAAGCTGTTGGTCTTTAGGCGACAGGCCAATCGAAACCTGGCGTGCATTCTGGAATTGCAATCCCGTATCCGACCTGGCTCGTGGCTCTAGGAGCGGCAGTCTAGTTTTGTTGTTCTTGTCCTTCGACCGGGTCGGACTGGCTGCATTCTTACTAGGACAAGACACTGGCCAGTCGCACGAGAAATGATCGGCGGTGCATCGCTTGCAGATGGGGTGTGTCTCGTCGCACTTCAGCTTTCTTTTCCGGCAGGTAAAGCAGCCTACCGTCCGCGTGGCCGCGTCAGAATACTACCGCAGCCATCAGCATGGGCAGATTAGCCTGGAGCACTCACCATTTTTAGACCGTGTCGCTCGCTGCGCTGCCGCCATGATGCCATGAGGTAGCCATTCAGCCAAGACATCCAGAGGTGCGAAGAAAGCGCAGGCAGAGAGGTACGGGTGTGGCAGAGGCAAGGCGTGTGGGGTATTATCACGGCGCACTATGCTTACCTCGTAAGTTGGGGTCCGATTTGAGCAAACACCAGCCTGGTTAGCTGCACGAGAGCGGCCCTGAAGCCGAAGAGCAGACGGGTGGCCCAGGCAATAGACACCAGGCTGTGACGTCTTTCCTTGAAGAACAGTTTTAGCGCGTCTCTGGCTTTAATTTCCATAAAGTAATGTAGTATACAGCACTGCCGCAGAGGGGGCGAAAGGGACCGCTATGCTGTATTAGGATATACGAGCTACGAGATGTAAGCCCTAAAATACGAAATGAGCCGAGATACAACCTGAATTCCCCACTTCTATAAGTTAGCCCTAGGTATAGCAGATAGCCCACCTAGCACCCAAACTCTTGTCTCTGTAGAGGTCTGCACGTGGTGTAGTCGCGAGGCATGTACCCGATGGCAATGACGTGGCGGGCTTGCTTGGGCTCCCTCAAGACCAATCGCCCTCGAATTGGAGCTTCTGCCCTTTGCGGATAGTGTCAAACATTTCCTGGATGGACCAGGGCCGGTACGTGTAACCCGGGGGGATGTTGGTGCTCTGGAAGTCGGCGCCGGAGACGAGATGGTGGAGTACCTTGCCATAGTTGGCATATGCGTATTCCTCGGGGTTGTGGCTAAAGCACCACATGCCGACGGTGCTCTTAAACGAGTCTCCCTTTGGGTCGATGACGTCGAAGTCGGTGTTGTTCTGGCGCTGGTGGTTGATAAACCCGATGAGCTGGACACAGGCGACGCGCTGGAATCTGAGGGCCGGGCTAATCAGCATGCTCTGGCTCATTCTCTAGTTCATTCTTCCTAAGAGGATATGGGCACTCACCGGAGCTTGTTGTGGATCTTAGTGGCCCGTGAGATATTGCTCTTGCCGCCGATCTGGAGGCACGTAGCCAGCGATATGGCGTCCTCCATCGCTTGGTTGGCCCCATTGCCAGAGGATGGTAGGAACGTGTGGGCGCTGTCTCCGACCTGTACCACCCGGCCGAGCGGGGAAACCCATGCCTCGCGCGGATCACGCCACATGATCTCCCAGTCCACGAGGCCGTCCTTGGGCGTCTTGGAGATCAGCCTAGTTGCAATCTCTGGGAAGTCCGGGATCTGGGACGTGATCTCAAAGACCTTGGTCACGTCGACAGTCTGGCTCCAGGACTCCATACCGGTGCCCATATCCTAGCCCCAAAGGATCAGCTTCCGCCACGACTGCAGTTTAGCATAAACCTACCTTGTGCATCATGCCCCAGCTCATGATGTCGTTGCATCGTTGCACAGTGAAATGAAGATCCTTCCTGTGAGCAAGTAAGATCAGCATTCGTCTCGCCGGGGATACCTCGCAGCAGAATATAAGTAGACGCACCCTCCCCACATCTCGATCTGCGGTCGCCATCCCTGAAGCAGAGGCCACCGCTCTGCGATATCCGGATCAGAAGTGGCGAGCTCAATGGGAAATGCTGTTCGGAATATGGAGAAGCCACTGGGGTAAGCACGAATATCGTGGCCGTTGACGAGCTTGTTGCTCTTGGTGCCAACGCCGTCCGCCGCGACTACAAGGTCAGCGATAATCCTAGCGCCGTTGTCCAGTAGGACCCCGGCTGTCTGAGTCTCGGCGTCCTCAAAGTAGTCCACAACGCGCTTCCCAAAGCTAACGTCCACACCGATCTTCTGAGCCTGCGCTAAGAGCGCTGCCACAAACTTGGGCCGGTTCTGGCGGTGCAGCGGGATGATCTTTTCTGTTCCGTCCGGAAGCGTGAATTTCGTGGGCGGGATCGGGGGTCCCTCGGGCTCGGTGACGCGCTCACCGGTGATCTTGAAGTATGACATCCAGACTTGGTAGTTCACCTTCTCAAGCTCGGCTCCTAGTTCTGGAAAGTACTGGTAGAAGTGGCGGATGTTGTTGGGACCAATGCTGAAAAAATCCCCTGGGTGCTAGGGTTAGATATAGCCAGCAGTATATGTATACATATCCCAGAGGCAGCCTACCTGCCGTACTTGGGCCTGGAGCGCGCTCGATGACACGGACATCATGACCCTTCCGTCGGCACTCAAGGGCTGTCATCAAGCCCCCAACGCCGGCACCTACGACGAGGACGGAGATACCAGTGGGAGGATGGAACTTGATATCTTGGGGGGCCGAGGTAGACTGCATGCTGTCTAGGCCCAGTTGCTTGTGGAAAGACATGACGGGCACTGTGGAAAGAGCGTGTTTATGTCGACGCGAATGTGAATGCAAAGGGGTTGTTCTGCGTTGCGCTTCTACCGAGAGAGAAAATAATTTGGCAAGCTCGTCGGCTTATATACATATGCCAACCCTAGTCTCTTTCCATCGTAGACTCTGATCTACGCAACGTGCATAGGCGCTGAATCTTTACTAGACCATTGTCTAGAAGCCCTGTTCAAGGTCGCCA
Organism: Thozetella sp. PMI_491; assembly: GCA_021432635.1. NCBI lineage: Eukaryota > Fungi > Ascomycota > Sordariomycetes > Chaetosphaeriales > Chaetosphaeriaceae > Thozetella > Thozetella sp. PMI_491. The sequence goes on from MU270020.1 coordinate 738,876, forward strand.
TTTCACGCATCTTGCCGATTGGCCCTCCCGCCAGCGTCTTCGACTGCTTCTCACACAGAATGGGCCAGTGGAGTTCAGCTTAGCGGGTGCGCCAATCGGCGGACACGCCTCGCACGAGAGTACCAATGAGACGCAAACGTTCGCTTAACCTTCCCCATGTCGTAACGTGGCGCAGGCGGCCCTCCCCCCAACGGGATACCGGCGGAGTCAGTCTGACAACTTCAGATGATGCATCTGAATACAAGGAATACCAGGAGTGCTTTGCTAGGAGCCGGGGTTTGCTGATGCCGACCTACCGCTGTATCTACCCGTCTTTTTTTCGGGATTCAAGACCTCGGGCCGGCGCAATGTTTCCAATCCCGTCAACCCGGCCATACGGCCTGCCCGAGCGCCGCGTGGAGCGTCGGATCAGGGAGGGAAAAGATGCGGCGAAATCTTCATGTATAGCCACTCTGGTAAATGCCTGTTTTGGCACTATGGATATAATAATACAATGATACACCTTTGCCGACTCGGCTCGCGGATACTGCTTTTGCCCGCTCGCTCGCCCCAGGAGGCTGCCTAGCCGTACCGCGACATCCACCGCTTCTTATCCCGTTCGATATCGTCCGCAGGAAGACGGCAGTCACCAACCTAGAACCAAGAAGAGAACGTTAGCATTCCTGTTCCGGATTTCCGCAGCATAGGTTCGGAGGGTTACTCACGCCTAGGAGCGCTTCCGCTTGCGCAATGCCGCCCTCGTCAGCCATGCTTCGGAGCCGGCTGCGGATATACTTGCGTTGGTCATCATTCGCAAACTCGCTGGCGATTCCCGAGCAGAAGACGGACATGACGGCGATGGCACGCATGGGAGGCGGTGACGAGAGCTTCTGGCTCGGGGCCACCGGCCTGAAGGCCCTTGTCGAGTAGTTAACCATGGCGACCAGGGATTGCACGGCCGATCGTGCCATCTCCTGGGCCGTTTCATACTCCACGGTTGTGTCGTAGTTGGTGTAGTTGCATAGAAAGACGAGGCAACGGAACACGTGGTTGAGAAGCATCAGGCAGGCTCCTTGGCACGTGACGTGGAAGGTTGCGTTCCAGTGATTCTCAAACGTATACATCTTGGACCCCGGGAAGTCGTCGGACGCGTTGATGGGAATTGGGCAGAACGCGGGCGGACACTGCGTGGATAAGAGCTGGAATCGCTTGGCGCCTTCCATCGTCTGCTCAAACAGAGAAGCCACCTTCTCCCGCATTACCGACGCGCTCATCTGGCCGCACCGGCCGTCGAATAGCATTTGGATTTCTTTTCGGAGATGCAACTGGGTGTTGATCATGAAACCCAGGGTGCCCATCCTATCTCCGTAGCATGCCTTTGCGAACGGGATGGAGTCCAATACCATGTCTATACTGGCGCCCGGAAGCGATTCGAGCATGAGCTGCCGGCGATTAGCATCTCGATTTGCCTGATAGCAAAAGACGACCTCTTACAAATCGGGATCTGGCCATGATCACCATCTCCAAGCCCTCTGGTGTTTCCAACTGCGATGGACCGCGGATCCTCACCAACTCCATGGCTCCGCGCGCATGCGCTTCGTACACGTCTAGCTTCTTGGTAGGACAAGCGAGAATCTAATCGCTGGATGTCAGTCTCGGCTCTCTGCGCACCAGTGGAGAGCGGCGGCAAACCTCGTAGAGGGATAGCAGGAGAGTTGCGGCCAGCGTCTGTGATTTTGACGCCCTCTTTCGATCCGCCACCGCCGACCGCAGCGCTCCGACTGCTTTGATATAGTATGACTGCGCCAACGCGCGCACTTTTCGGTAACTAGGTTGTGTAGAAAGGGTAGCTAGAGAAGCGGCCTGGAATGCCGGGGCAAAGCAATCGTCCATGGTCTCTTCTGTGATGATTTTGTGCACAAATGTGTACGAGCCCCTCTGCGTTTGGTCTGTTGGTATCATGACGTGCGAGGCAAGGAAAAAGCTCGTTGCCTGGTTTCCCAGAGGGATATCAATCGATACGGGAACACTCGGTGGTTCAGCAGATTTGGAGAGTCGCCGTGGGGTTTCGATACTGGGAGACCGTCGCATCTCCTCTTGTTTACAGACGGGCCCGAAGACGCTCTTCGGGCTAGAAGTCACACTCTCACCAACATCTTCGTCGGTAGGGCTTGTTGTCTCATCCACCGGGCGATTTTTCGACGCACGCTTTATCGTGAGCATGGTCTCATCACGGAACCGAAAATTGAGATCCCGATATCCAGGGCATTCGCGCCCGATCTTTCTGCATTTAAAACATCCCGGCTTGTTTTCATCGCACTGGATGCAAAGTATTTCGTCAGTCATGTGCCTAGAAGCGCAAAAGACAAGACTCGTGCGACAAGGCGCGAGGAGTGGAAGGCTACGAACCCTGACTCTTCTCGCTCGGCAGAGGTAGCACCCCGCTGGGAGGTGGTTAGCTGCAGCTCGACAGAAGGGAGTAAAAGGTCACACTCACGTGAAGGCTTCCCAGTGTTCACCATTTTGGATTGTGGTCGCAGCGAATTTTGGCCAAGACAGGAAGCTGTTGGTCAGATAGTTAATAGCTTGTGCAAGGTCGTCATGCGAAAAGTCATCGAACCATGTGTTCAGAAGACTGGACGAGCAACTCGCCCGGGGGTAGGCTGTTGGCCATTAAAAGGCTTAACAAAAACTGGCTTGCGTCTCCTGGAAGCAACCGCTGCCGTGGGGCGAGGCAAGTCCTGACGTGAAACTCGCAGGGCGAAGGCGGTTGTTTAGCCACGTTCCACCAATGCAAACATCAGACGGCACTGACAAGAAGAAGGCTCCAGACCGTGCACGTCACATGTAACGAATACGCTTGATCTCGGTACTTTAGGACACTTCCGGGCAGTCTCTAGTCTTGCTCTTGTCGATGCGCTCGGGCGCCCCGGTGGATTGGTGACGGTCCTGACTCGCCCCAAGGCAGATCTGGGTGACGCTAAGCCACCCGCGTAGAAGACAGATCCGGTTTGCGCGCCGGGTGACTAGGCGCTTATACAAGAAAGCCTAAGGTGAACCTAAGTCGTATTGGCCCATCGAGGCTCTGTGCCCAGAGAGAGCGCACCAGAGATGCCTCAACTCATGATGATCGTGGCGATGCTCAAGGGGCTCGGGAACCCCGGATCACGTCGCCAATTGTTATGCATTAGAGACTCTGGGCCTGCGTTATCGCAGCCGCCTCTTGATCTAGGGGTCATTGTGACCGTACGCAGAGACGAAAAGCAAAACAAGGGGGCACTATGTGGGATCGCCAGCTCCAATCGATCAGTAGGTATGATTCTCGGTGGGGTTGGGTCGGCGATTGCTCCCTAGAGGGACGAAAAGTTTCGTCAAGCACACAACGCCGCTGTCTCAAAAGCAAAAGCTATGTCTCCGGGCCATGTTACTCGGGCTTTCTAGCCCATGCGAACCGGATCGGTGTATAGATCTTTCCCTTTCCAAGCGAAGCTACCACTTCCTTCACACCCTCTTGCAACTGCTCCTCTGTCATTCCTAGCTCTTTGGTCATCAGAGACCTGGAGAATCCCAACATGCCCGTCCTCATAGATTCGGCAAACCCCTCACCGATTTCTTTCTTAACGTCGTCGTCCATCCAAGGGCCGATAGGCCACTTCTCATCCCTCACCTGCACGTCCACGAACCCAACCTGAGCCAACATCTGCGGTAGCTCTGCCGCGATCGACTGGTTCAAGCCTCTCTTCTCCGCTGCTTTAGCCCGGAGCTCGCCCCAGAGAACCACGGGAGAAGAGTGCTCTAGGGCGCCCGGAGGTTCATCCGTGATGTAAGGCAACCACATCTCCTGCACCTCAATCTTCCCCCCGGGCTTGAGGTGGTCAAAGGCTTTCTGAAGGACCCCGGCGACCTCTTTCATGTGGAACAGGACCATTCTCGTATGGACCAAGTCGAAGTCCTTCTCCCCGATGGCGTCCCATTCCTTTTCCGCGTCAAGCACGACGAAGCGACAGTTGCTCGGCGGCGTCAAGGGCGGCTGGAATAGATCGATCCCGACTATCTCCGCGGTCGGGTTCTCACTGGCAAATTCAGAAGCCCAGATGCCGCTCCCGGCCCCGATCTCGAGAACCTTCCCTACCGGCTCCGACAGCGGTACATTCAAAAGACGCCCCTCGATAGTCTTCCGGAAGATCCGATGCTGGAGATTGAGCCGTGACGCATCTCCGTCTTTGGCATGAGGAAGAGGATAGTTCTGGGCCGTCATTGTTAGATGTGACAGAGGATACGATACAGCCTGGCTGGCCGTCTAGCTAGGCTGGCGACGCCAATTTGTATGGGAGGCCACGACGTACGCGGCACCTCTTTCCGCTCAACTGCAGCATCAACCACTAGTTCCATGTAGCTGGCTTCCGATGCAACACGATTCTGTAGGTGGACATTTAGATACCCTATCGGAGTTGCAACGGCTGGTCATTTCTGGTTGGGGGCCGCGGTGCTGCAGAGCCGTGCTTACCCGGCATCGGGGTAATAGAAGCCCTGGACCTCACTGGTAAGATGTATCTACCTCGACCCCTAGATAAGCCGTAGTGTCTTGTTACATGCCCGCAGAATGTGCCAATGCAGAGGACGGCAGGGATATTTTTCATCCCTGGAATTGGGTGGTATTCTCTGCCTAGGAAGTTATCACCAGATAGTCGCTCGCACATCTCGTTGGCCGGTATGGCCACGACTTGGCGCTATTGTTCGGGCCGGTTCGGCGCCCACCTGGGGACTCTCAGGGCGGGAATACCCCGAATTTCTTCATTCCTTGGCAGTAGTTACTGAGGACAGCCTTGGCTCTGCTCGCCTCTCAGGGTTAAGCGGCTCCCCATTGCTTCACAACATCCCATTCTAAACATTCTCCACAAACTCTCTGGGCTGTATCTTTTACCTTTCCATCTTACAGGCCGGTGGGCGACTAGAATGTGAAACTTGTTTCACCAGAGCACCTGGCTGCGCCTCTGGTGCTCTGGTAGGCTATCATCTTAAATCACATGCCATTGTATACCGCGTACTTTACCTACCTTAGTCGCACTTACATCGCCCAAAGCCAACGGACTTGCCCATACACATCTGGCCCAGTCGTCTGATCATAGACCTCATACTTGAAGATACATTGCCGAGGTTGATAGGCTGATTTGGATCGTGACTGGCCCAAGTGAGTGACCTCCAACATCCCAAGCGGTTGGGATGTCCCCGTGAAACCACACAGCCTGTATCCAAATGATACCTCAGTGGGCCTGTGTGGTTAAGGTCCCTGTGATACTAGAGAAAGCTTCAAGCCGCCCGCAAGCGACATTTTGTTGGTCGCCGCCCGCCGGCCCCGTCCTTGGCCTATGGGTTCGTAAGCTACCGGATGATTTTACCGACAGCTGTTGAGTCAGTCACCTGAAATCTGGATTTTGACTGTTCATGCCAATAACGCTTCGGATGGGGGCTGCCCCGGGGTTTACTTGTAGCATCCCTTCGCCACACGCCCCTGGAGCCGAGCGGTAGCCCCTCGCTTCACGTTGAAACAGCGGGATTCCACCATTCTCCTGATCGAAGCCATTCCAAAGTCACCGAGTACTCGAGGTTCGAAGTATCTACGTGAGTTTATCGCGAGCTATAGAGCCCCAAAGTTTTGAACTTCGAAGAGAGCATAGCTAAGGCAACTAGGTAGAGATAGGAGTGCTCACCAACAGCAAAGGTATTTGTAGCGATTTAGACATCCTTAAAGAGATGCGTATCAATTGGACGGATGTACATTGGAGGTACGCAAAGACTGCCTTGGCCCTGAAGATGCCTTCCGCGCAGCCTTGAGGTTAGGCAGATCAACCTTTGCAGGCGCACCGACTCAGTCCTTTCGGCCCCTTCAATGCCACTCGTGTTCGGAGGAAATGGCTAGGATAGCGTATGGTGGTGTCAAAAATAACTTGGTCTTTCCAGTGGTTCCAAGAGCCGTCGAGCCCTCGCCACTTGAAACCATCCCCCATCTTTCTTGCTCCCACTTTGCTGCCGGAACTGGATACCGGTAGATCTCTCGAAGTTAACGCGGACATCTACAACCTTGGTAGATGCATCAGCACCATGTCTGTCTGCAGGAGCTTTTTAAGTGTATCAGCTCGCTGCTAGCCCCGATTCTGCGTAGGCTGTCTGCAATGACACGTTGGTGTGGGTTTTCGCCATCACCACTGCAAACATGCTAGCCTCCTAGCAGGCCGCCGCCCCGCTGGCGGATGGTGGGAACGGTGCAGAAGACGCCCCTCCTAATGATGACTTTACTGGAGCACTAAGCCCAGAAGATAATGTGGTGTCCATGATCACAACAGACCAGACCATGATGTTCAAAAGCTTCCGCAGCGAGTGGAGAGACATCTAGGCTAAGAGTGGTAGGTGTCTCTTCGGAATTTGATTGAAAAGGGGGTTGGAAAACATTGTTAAAATTCCGGTGGCATGCTATGATTGCTATGGATTTATTTTCTTAGGCAAGAGAACGAGTCAAACCAAAGGTCCCAGAACAAGCCATCCGAGGGTGCCAAAAGCTGGCCTATACGCTTAGAGCCCAAACAGCTTCAAGGCCCCCATGAGGCCCCATCCGAATGCAAGAAGGTCTGATAGGCCTATGACATTGACGGTATCCTCAATCGCGGCGTTGTAGTCGTCCATGAGCGGGATCTTTCCCTTGTCGTTCCAGAATGAGTGCATGTACTGCGAAGAGAAATGCTCTCCTGCAGCGACGGCCACGGCCCACACGATGCGCCGAATGCCGAAGCCCGCGGGGACAAAGAGGAGGAAGTAAATTGCCGTGATGAGCGATATGATGGTCTATCAGATGATTAGCTCACCATGCAGATTGCACGAGGCGCGGGTGGCTTGGCTGGAGATGGACAGCCCCTCGATCATGCAGAACGTACCATAACGAACCCGGCTGCGACGGTATAGCGAGTATCCCAGAGCCGCTTTTCCGCCACGTTGCTCCATTCAGCAGCCTTCTCGGCCTTCTCTTCGTACTTTCGGAGTTTCGGAATAGAGTGTGCGGAATGAACGAGGGCATAGCCGCTCACGGTAGCGAGCGCAACCGAGAGCAAGTTTGCGATGAGTGTCATGGTGAGAATCGGTCTCGATACAGTGATGGTTCTGGTCGATGAAGGGATACGAAATAGACGAGGAGTGCCTTGTTCGCGAGAGACGTTCTTAGAAGTTATTGCGAACGGCGATATTAAAAAACACGCGAGAGCGCCGCGTGTCTTAATGAAACTTGGCTGCAACTGATCATGATGTCATAGGCTCTCCGGCGACGCGTGGGATGTGGCCCGCGCCCCGCGCCGTCTCGGGCGGCGAATAACGTCTACGGCGCTTCCCGCCCAATGGGATCTACGGCTTGCGCGGCGGCCGAAGAAAAGCAAAGACGGAAAAGACACCGGACGCATGCACGCGGGAGATAGGTATAGGCTCATTCCAGCCCGGCTTTGGCCCAACTTCGTCACCCTGCTGTGGCTGGCTGCTTCGTACTGTACTGCTATCGTCGGAAGCTAGCGTCACCATTTCGAATCCGCCCAAGAGCCTAGTGGCTGATGAGCTAACTTAGGCAGGTAATCGAAGCGGCATGAACGAAAAGGGAAAGAATCTCGAAACACCGAGTTTATGGAACACTTAGGCGACTCACCATGTCCGCTTTTCGCTCCATTCAACAAATCCAGTGCCAATCTACTAAGACGCTGGGGTTTTCAACGAACTATACCTATTAGTTTGATAAACCTTGGGTGCTTTCTTAACACATGTTACTGACCAATCTGTCTCAAAAACAGACGTCGCTCGACAAGAAGTATATTTCAACGCAAGCGGCAACTTAGGTAGAAGTGCAAAAGAAGACAAAGTCCGAACTGACCGACGACCTTCCACCACGCGTCCCGAAAGAGTGCCTACGCAGAACCCCTGACAGGCTCAAGGCTACGTTCCCCAGCGGCCGACGTCGCCATCCCAGGGACCGAGTCCAATCCACGAGTACCGACGTCGGCCCGCTTCATGATCTCGCTCTCTGGCTCCCCCGACTCTAATCGCCGCAGTAGATCCTCAGGATCGATGTCGGCCCCAATAGGATTTCTAACAATATCCGGACTGGCCATGTAGGCGGTGGCCTCCTCTGGTGTTTCGAAGCAGTCCACCTGTGTCTCGATCCTGTTGCCATCGGGGTCCACATCTACGCAGCGCTGATCAGTAGGCGGCCTCTTTAGGATTGAGCTAAGAGAGGAAAATGCATACAGTAGAAGCTGATGGTCGGGCCATGATTGACGCTCCATTCGGGAACGACACCGTGTGCCTTGCGCTGCTTGTAGGCCGTTAGGAGATCTGGCAAGCTGTTGAAAGTGAAAGCGATATGGTCCAGCCCAGTTGCCCGTCGGTCAGGCTTTCTATCATTCGGAACCTGGACAATGGCGATCCGGTGGTGCTCATCATCGTAAGTGAGGAAGGCAAGCTCCTCGGTTTCATGAACAGCATGAGCGCCCAAGACCGTCTTGTAGAAGGCAACCATAGGCTTGAACTGTGCTGTTCTAAGCACGAAGTGTGCCAGCTTGGCTGGGGATAGGACAGCGTCTGTAGACTGAGAAGCCATGATATACGTGGTGGAAGTGAATACGGATTAGATAGTAAAGAGAAGTTGATAGCTGGGGGCTTGATAGATTGCTCTTTGGTTGGCCTCCAGCTCTCTTAAATACCTTTCGCCCTCAACCAGAAGACCTCTGTGTGTATTTCTTAGCTGTATAACATACCAACGAACGATATACAGGCTGATTTGTAAGAGATCGATGTCCATGTTAGTACATAAAATGCGTAGGTATAGCCTCCAGTGCGATGCAAGCGCCATACGGACCGGTGCCTGCTGAGAGGGTAGAGACTAGGCCGTGCAATTATAAGCGCGGCACTGTAGATTACCGACAAAATTAGGTGACACGACGCTTGACTAATCTACTGCCATGTCTCACTTATGCAAGGCACTTATATTGGGGAACCTCACCTGATGTTCTCGTGAAAGTTAACTGTACTGCACTCCTCAAGCAAAATAAAACCACCTCCTAACCCGCGGGTGTCTCACTGTTCCCGAGGCCGAGCATAGCACCCAGATATGACGTCAGAAGAGAACGAGGCATGTCATACTTTTTTCTTTCTTCGTCTGCTAAGGCAACTTGATTAATGCTAGTCCAGGCCCCTGAGTTTCTTCCACTCTCTCTCTAGCATGCCAAAGTCTTGCATGTCCCAGTACTTGCGATTCATGTATACAACCTCGCGTCTTCTCCCCTCCGGCACGAAGCCGAGCTTCTCATAGAGGTGGGCCGCCCTCTCGTTGTAGCTCACCGTGCCTATCTCAACCTTGTGCATATTTGCAAACTTGAAAGCCCAGTCGACTGCCCACTCAATTGCCTCTGCCCCATAGCCCTGCGTACCTCGGGTTAGCATGTTTGTCTAGGGTTTGGGGCCAGTAAGCCGAGGTGCTCGCCAAACCTGATTTTGGTACGGCTCGCTAATCGATATGCCTATGCGCGTGGTTGGGACGAATCCCTCGCGGGGCGGGGAGAGAGTCAGACTCCCGATTGGAGTGGCGTTGATTCTCTCCTTGCTGAGCCTCTCGGCAAACCCCATCTGGCCAGAGTCCGTAGTCTCTCCCGAGGGGAGACAAATGAGCACAAGTAGAAGCATTGGCCCCTCGAGCATCTTGGTGATCTGCTGAAGGTTTGCGTTCTTGGATACATCCCTAAACGTTGTAGGGGAAGCGAGGCCCCAGCTGACGGGGTCGGCCGGCCCAAACCTGTACATCCAGTCCTTGTCGACGTCATTATTCTCAACCGCTCGGTAGAGGAGTCGCTTCGACCGAAATGCGGTCGCAAAGACGCTTGTCATCTCTTCCATGATGTCAGCCTGCTACGAGAAGCTAAATAAAAGCTGTGAGAACGGTTAGCAGATGGGAAGCAAATCTTTGGATTCGTACGAGAAAATATCGACAATCTAGAGAGTCGGCGGGTTTTCTGGATGGATGGACCCTAGGACAGCTATCTTTCTATGACTCTTTCCCCCGCTGCTTGGAATGGCGCGCGCTAGCTTCTAGGGGAACGCGCATGCATACGGTGGTAATGCCTATAATGCTGGCCTACGGCTAGGTACAGGCTACTGCACTTAGGCTGCGACGATTGGGTTGATTACGGTACCCTACAGGGCATCGGCTATAGATATCCCGTCCTTGGGAGCATCCGACAACTGGACAACCAATAGCCTCCACTTCTTGCATCTTCCGGCGTAACCAACCTGCCTTTTCGGTAGCTAAGTGCCCCGAGGACCTTTCCCGGCCCGCCCGCCTGCGGGGTTGCGAAGACCCCCGAGGCGCGGAACGCACGGCAGGCATCGCACCTCTACCGGCGGTCGATGCTCGGCGACATCAGGAAGACTGTGCCGCGCTACCATCACTGTGAAGTACCACGAGAATGACCAAAGACTCTTCCTCCCACTCTGAGGTATCGGTTTATGAGAAAACTCATGGCCGTACAACCAGACTCGGGGTAATTATTCCTACGTGCAGCACACGACCACGTCGCCACGCTTCCCCGCAAATGGATGTTCGGGCCGCAGACGCCGGCGCGACGACGCGAAACCGCCCCTCATTGGCGTCCGGACCCTGAAGTTCCTCCACTTATGTGCGGAGAGGGTCATGATTGTGAGCCGACGAGGGTCCTGGCACCAGCGCGCGGAGACCCCCCTTGGGATACTTAAGGAGTCTGCTACCGCCCAGATTAGACAGCTAGGGATGTCCAAGCAACCGGATCTCCTCTAAACCCAACATGGCGCAGCCCAGCTCACAGCCGGTTCTCGATCCAGCCATCAAAGGCGCTCTTCGATCCGATTTCCAGTGGGGGTTTGCGACCGCCGCGCCACAGATAGAAGGAGCTTGGAATAAGGACGGCAAAGGGGTTTCGATTTGGGACACGTTTGGGCACACACAGGGTAAGATAAAAGATGGAAGTACTTGCGATGACGCATGCCGCTCCTACGACTTTTATAAGGAGGATGTGGCGCGTATGAAAGCGTACGGAGTCACTGGCTACCGTTTCTCCCTCTCCTGGTCCCGGGTCATACCCCTCGGGGGCAAGGATGATCCCGTCAACGAGGACGGCATCGCCTTCTACAACAGGCTCATCGATGAGCTGCTGGCAAATGGGATCACGCCATTCGTGACGCTGTTTCACTGGGACACCCCGCAGGCTCTGGAGGACCGGTACGGGGGCATGCTGAATAAGGAGAGCTACACGCCAGACTTCGTGCGATACGCTCGGGTGTGCTTTGAGCGGTTCGGTGACCGAGTAAAGAACTGGATTACTTACAACGAGCCCGGTGTCTACACTCTCGCAGGGTATGCTGCTGGTGTCCACGCCCCAGGGCGGTCCAGCTTCCGAGACCTGAACGAGGAGGGTGATTCCTCGACCGAACCGTTCATCGTGGCACACACGGAGCTGGTATCCCATGCATATGCGGTGGATCTCTACAGGAAAGAGTTCCAACAAACCCAAAAAGGCCACATCATGATCACGCTCCATGGCAACTGGTCCGAGCCCTACGACGAGGAAGATCCAAAGGATGTCGAAGCTGCGGAGAGGGCCCGCGAGTTTGAGATTGCCTGGTTCGCCGATCCGGTCTACGGCTCGGGTGACTATCCATTGTCGATGAGGAAGCAGCTGGGTGACAGGCTTCCCACATTCACTGAGGAAGAGAAGAAGTTGGTGAAGGGGAGCTCGGACTTCTACGGCATGAACTCGTACACTGCCTTCTTCGTCCAGCATCGTGACGAGGAGCCCGACATCAACGACCACAAGGGCAACGTTATCACGCACGACAAGAACAAGCAAGGCGTGGAGCGGGGTATTGAAAGCGACACGTACTGGCTGCGGACATCGCCATGGGGATGGGCGAAGCTCCTGAGGTGGATTTGGAACCGATACCACACGCCAATCTTCATCACGGAGAACGGCACTACAGCGAAAGGGGAGCATGACTTCAAGCCGACCAGCAAGGATGACATCCTCGAGGATCCGCACCGTGTTGACTTTTTCCACAAGTATCTCACTGAGGTCGCCAAGGCCGCGCAGGAGGGTATCGACATCCGGAGCTACTTTGCGTGGACCTTCGCCGACAACTGGGAGTGGGCGGCCGGCTATACGGACAGGTTTGGGGTGACGTGGATCGACTTTGAGAGCCCGGAGAAGACAAGATATGCAAAGCGGTCAGCTTACTTCCTGGGGAGCATGTTCCAGCACCTTATCGAGGGTTGAGGCCCTGTGTATTGGCGGCTGGATTAATGACTACGTGGAGGGGAAACATGTCCGCCTTGAATATGGTGGACTATGGGGAGGCCACAAAGTGTACCTTCTGCACTGTGAGAAGCACCTAGGTACTACATCTACTAATGCGGAAAAGTTCCAAGTTTTCCAAGGTGAAGAGACTAAATTCCGTAAATCATAGCTTTCTAATGGGCCAGACAAGCTCACCTTAGGTGAGGCCAACTATAACCCAGAAAGCAAACCTGGATGATGTGGATGGGTACCATTTAATTGCTCTTAGCGCCTCCTGCCGATCTTACCTTTGGCGGAATTCCGCCAGGTATCTCTAGGTATGGGGCTTGACCCCGTCCTTCCGCCCGGGATTCTGGGACAAGCTGCGCGAGTCAGGGTTCCTAGAGGTACCGTTTGCTTAGTTCGGCTAAGCACTACACCTATTTCGGCAAAGAGACTTTTGACAAGATATATGAGGCTGCGGACATTTCATCACGTTGAGGGACGTTGGTGTCCTCTGAAGAGCGGGAGGAGTGCTGTGCCCCTATCTTGCGGGGCTAAAAATCGAAACACGTCAGAGGAAAATATAAGACCTTGCAATGGTGACTTGGGGGAAGGCCCTTGTTATTCGCGTTTTCTTTCCCGCCCCTCCTCTTTGCCAGGACAAAATCGAGGTCGAGAATCACGATGATTGAACCTATACTGTCCGCACTCAGTGCTCCTCCCAATGCTATCGCCCTTCTCTGCGGGCTGGTCGCCGTTGGATGGCTTTACAGTCGGCGGAGACCGGCTTGGGTCGCCCAGTTGCCAGTGCTTAGCCATTCAGGTTTGGTTGATTCCAAGGCGGCGGTCATGGAAGGCTACGAGAAGGTATACAAAGATAGCACCGGGAACGAATCACTTGGAGCTAATGGATTCCACAGTACACCAAACATGGCAAGCTTTGGAAGCTCCGGAATCACGACCATGAGCTGATCATGCTCCCACTCGATTGGATGGATGACATTCGAAATCGCCCAGTGACGGAAGCCAGTGCCATAGAAGAGATTGAAGACCGATTTCTCGGCCGGTACTCGACGATTGGACACCACCAGCCACTCTTCCTCCACGTTCTCAGGGCCAAGATGGTCCCGATGTCGAACTCCACCGCATCGATCAGACTCCTGTTGAACGAGTGCGAGCATGCTGTGCGCGATGATATTGGCGAGTGCTCTGACTGGAAATCCTTCGCCCTTTTCGCCTTCTGCAGCCGCATCATGTGCAGAATGATGGGAAGGATGGGCGGAGGCACCGAACTCGGACACGATCCGGAGTGGCTGCAACTCGCGTGAGCATTTTCCCCTTTCCTAGACGGTGCTCATGAAACATCGGCGAAGAAGGGCGATTAGAGGCTAACATGAATCATCTCAGGGGGCAGCAAGTCATGACTTGTGCTGCCGTATGCGCAACCATGCTCCAGTGGCCATGGTATTGCCGGCCATTCGTCGCTCCTTTTACCAAGCCCATGCGAGAGATGAAGGCTGGGCAGAAGAAAATGCAGAAGCTCGTGGAGCCCCTGGTTGAGCAGCGGAAGCAGCTGTCCAAGAGCGAACCCGAGATTCTTCAAATGCTCATGGACGCGCAGCAAATGCCAAACACCAAGGAACTGGCGGATTCTATGGTTGATTTGGCTTTGTTTTCGATCTTGACGACCACCATGACAGTAAGCGCAGCGCAGCCTCCTCCCTTGATGCCCACAAGTGCAATACATGGTTCTCACCGTTGCCTAGGTCACCGACGTGCTGCTGCATATGGCAGCCCACCCCAAGTACCAGTCCCTGATACTTGAAGAAATTTTGCAGATTCTTGACGGCCGGCCATTCGGGCAGCTCACCCAAGGAGACCTGGTGAAGATGTCCAAGCTTGATTCATTTATCAGGGAGACCCTGAGAGTGACACCTTCGGGATACGGGCTCTCCAGGAAGATCAAGACCAGCACGATCCGGTTGCCGAACGGAAATTTCCTTCCACGGGGCTGCTTTGTCTCGACACCGACAGCACCCATCGCGAGAGAGGCCAAATACTGGCCCAATCCCGATGAGTTTGACGCGCTTCGGTTCCACAAACTCCGCCAACAGCCCGGCGAGGAGCGCAAGCACCAGGTGGTTTCGCTCGACAAGACGCACTTCACCTTTGGCGATGGGCCTGGAGCATGCCCGGGGCGATTTTTGGTGATCAACGAGGTGAAAATCTTGACTGCCTTCGTCCTTCTCCACTATGACCTCAAGACGAATGTGGAGTCGAAAGATGACCCATCGGAATATGGAACAAAGACTGGTGCCCAAATCTTTTTCCGTAGCAAATAGGTGGTGGTCGTAGGTCGCTTGCGGAAAACTGGCTCTCGACTACGGTATGAGTTGGGCTTGAGCTTAGATATTATCATGATCGAACAGTAGTTCGCAATGATTTCCCATTCTTCAGGTGCTGAAGTAAGTGAAGGCCACCGACCGAAAAGGACGAAAGCTCTCCTCCTGGCTATTTGTATCTTATAATTAGCAGGAGGGTATGGATCTACTTTAAGATTCCCCCCTACTAATCAACTCAGGGGCAAAAAAAAACCTCTCCATCATGGTCTCAGTATAAGATAAGCCGCTATTAACTATGCTAGATATTGCACACCTAATTGCCTTCAGACTTGTCAATTCGCCCTTTCTTAGCTCGTTTACGCGTGTATATTCCCTATTAGCAGTAAGAAAGAATATAGTATATAAAGTATATACTACGTTATTTACAGCTTTATGAAAACTCAGTTGGGCGTTGCCTAGCGGGATTTCGCATCCGCAGGCTCTGCTTGCAACTTCCAAATGAATATGATAATCTAAGTTGCCTCGAGAACAAATCTAACTGCAAAAATCAGCATAGCATCAAGATCCAATGCCAAGGGGCTGGCATATTGTTGGTGTTTCATAAACCAGTCTCCTTATACGTAAATGCAACCTCTAGGGTACTAGCCAGTGAGCCACTAGCCAGCAGGGATGATCTTGGATCAGTTTCCTCAAGTGGACTGATATTACCGTATCACACCATGGAGTAGATTGTTGCTACGGTCCACCCTCGGAGGACTATAGCTTGGTACCAGACGGATAGGTCAGTAAGATTTGAGGGTTAGACAGCCTGTAAACGGCCTGAGTGTCTCTTTGGCTCGCTGCTGACCCTGTAAGCTTTTTGCCCTTTTTGTATTGACGACAACAGCGAATCTGAGACAGTGGCCTTTTAGCTCCCAGTGAAGAAACAAACAGGGGCTGTAACTTCTGCATGTAACTCCCGTTTGAGAGCTACATGCTTACACCATGGCGATCAAGATTTTTTGCCGCGACGTAGCAGAATAGCCTACTAGATGGCGGTGGTATTGCGGCCCCACCTCCGTTGGATTCCGAGCGAAACCCGACCATCCGTAGTTAAGTACCTAAGTACAAATCCGTCGGTGGAAATCCCGTTGGCGCAATTGAGCAACTATGCTATCTTCCATTATAAAAAACCTCTCGGAATGATGAATTGGCTTTCTAAGCTCATGGATTCGTCGAAGCCACTCGCCGAGACGACATGCCTACCAACAGAGCAGCTTTCCAGCCGGCCAAGGGCCCCGTCCGCCAGGAGGTTGCAGAAGCCCCTTATCCAACGCCATCCGAAGAGCACCTGGTCATCCGCAATGTCGTGGTGGCCATCAATCCTGTAGACTGGGCTATCCCGCTCAAGGGTGATGTGATAATGCCCCACATCAAGTTCCCCTTCATCCTGGGCCTCGATGTGGCAGGGGAGGTCGTGGAAGTCGGCATGAATATCACACGATTCCGCGTTGGCGACCGCGTCGTCGGCATTGCCCGTGCCATCGAGCCCACGGTCAACTCAGCAGCCGAGGGAGGGTTCCAGAACTATGTGATCTTGCATCCCGAATACATCTCACCCATCCCAGATCACATAAAGTACGAGGAGGCCGTAGTCACTGGTCTGGCCCTCGCCACCGCAGGGACCGGCTTATTCGACAAGAAGTACTTGGGTCTACAGCTTCCAACCGAACCACCACAACCACCAACTGGGAAGACAGTCGTCGTCTGGGCGGGGGCGAGCAGTGTCGGCTGCGCCGCAATCCAACTTGCCGTCTCCGCCGGGTACGAGGTCTTCAGCACGTCGTCACCCAAGAACTTTGAAATGGTACGCTCAGTCGGTGCGGCACAGGTATTTGACTACCGTAGCCCCACCGTTGTGGCGGACATGGTCGCGGCGCTGGCCGGTAAGACCGTTGTGGGAGCGCTGGCGATCGGCAAAGGCAGCCCGGAGGTGTGCATGCAAGTTATGGGCGGTTGCTCCGCTTCCAGTTACAAGTTTGTGGTTCTCGTTTCGGGCAATCTGAACGTGCAAGAGACCTCCTACGTCAAGAGCCTCGTGGGGTTGATATCGTGGATGACAAAGCTCAAGATCATCGGCATCTTCAGCGGCGTCAAGACGGGAATGGTCGCGCCCTCCCAAGAAACGACCCGGCACATCTACACCAAATACCTTCCCGCAGCCCTGGATTCTGGCAGCTTCCGACCTATGCCCAAACCTGAGATTGTGGGGCACGGGCTCGAGAAGATACAGGAAGCGCTGGACTTGAGCAAGAAGGGCGGCCATTCTGCGAAGAAGCTTGTCGTTATGCTCTGATTCCTTCACACATTTCCCTACCGCCTAGATCTATCGTTTTGGGAGTTCAAAGTCGATTCGAAATGCATACGCTCCTCGATAGGGAGAAAAATGCCGATTTAATGAGATACGTCTCGTATAATAAGATAGGAATCCTCAGTACAAATCGTATTTTCTATCACTAGAAGCACTCCGCATCGATATATGATATCGTCCCTGGCACTGTTACGGAGCCGTTAATCGGTAGTGCCAAGCCTATAATGAGAACCACGTTAGCCTTGGTAGTCCTAGGAGAATTTACCAGTTCGCTTTCTATAGCTGGTGAGCCTACCACCGCTAGTCGACAAGTACAGGATGTTCTTGTCGGATTCTCGCCGGCCGAATCTAGCCGCCGTCACTCCTGCCAAGATAGTCGAGGTGTTGCTGCCGGCGATAGGTACGCCTTGGGTCGTATGAGGATATACTACACTGAGGGTGTCCTCCTGGTTCCTCGTCACGAACATCGTTCCGTCCGAGCGGATGGCGAAGTCGTCAGGGCGTGAGACATTCTCAGCCACGATCTCGCCGGCGCTCAGCTGCATACCCGTCTTAATGTCGATCCTAGCGCGAGCCACAAAACCTCCTGCAGTGTTCGTCCAGTAGAGGTAATCCTCCACAATATTAAGGCCGTTGGCTCCCAGGTTAGCAATGGGGTCCGACACATAGCTGTACTTCATAAGCGGGTCGTCGACAGCAACGCGATACTGAGCCGTGTTGACATCGAGTGCAAACACAATGCCATTGTAGACGTCGACGGTAAGCATGATATTGTTATTTAGCGCCACCATGCCGTTAAGGTAGTCGGCCTCGGGAATATCGACGAGGTGCGACACGGTGGCATTCTGCAGGACGGTGACGCCGTCTGAGTCGAGCAGGAATGTGTTCATGTCAATCTTGAAAACCGAGTTCACACCGCTCACCCTGACGAAAGTAGTCGTATTGAAGATAGCCGCCAAGTTGACGTAAAAGACGTCCGGGGCATTCTCGGCGATTCCCATTGCTCCTGCCCACTGCGAAGCATCCCAGGATGTTACCTCGACGGCATCACCCGTCTCAGTCGACACGTGGAACATGTAGGGCGCGTCGAGCCGCGTCGTAAGAATGTCACCATCGGCTCGAACCGCCAAGTTCTCGCACCAACTTGGGAAGGGAAACGTGTGGAGGACTTTAACTGGCGCAGGAATGGTAGGCTTGCAGTGGCCAGACGAAGTAGCGGAGGTGCAAGTGGTGAGCACGAGAGCAAGCGCTACGGCTCGAGAGATGGACTGCAATTTGAGCATCGTGTAGCAGGTTGAGCTGTAGCAAAATGGGGGGAGGAGCGGTGCCGGTCTGTGAATTGAATTATGGCTTTATGCACTCGCTCCGCTCTTCAGCAGCTAGCACTCTTGAAAAAACTTCAGATGCGTGGATACATAAAAGGGACTGCCAAAGATCAAAGCAGAAGAGTGCCGGTGCGCCAAATCAGTATCTAAGATGACGGCAGGCCAGCATACATAAGGTCGCATCCGGGTCTCATTGCGGCAAGGCGACCCGGAGATACACGACCCACTGGAAGACGCGTCCTGCACCCATATCGCTGACTAGCCCTAGTTGTTTCTCAAATGTGGTAGCATCGCTCCGGACTCGGTTTCCTTCCTTGCCTAGGCTCGCATCGACATTTGCTGTTTCCTGCAACCGCCTGAGTATGCATGATTGGTCTGGATAGTATCGCGGGGACTTGTCGCGTAATGCTAGGTAACACAAAGAGATCGTGGGTGCCCGTCTTCAGGAGACTATCGCCTAAAAGTGAGTCTTCATAGCCAATTGCAACCGTAGTAAGGGCTGAGAGGCTCGGCATCGATCTACCAATTGCTGAGGCGGAACTATGCGACACGCACATTTCAGGCTAGCCTCATGTGCCACACTTCATAACAAGACAAGATAACTATGGAAAGGTTCAGAAGTAGAGAACGGCCACAAATTCTCCATCAAATTGAACATCACTTTCATAGGCTTGCTAGTGTACGTGCTACGAGTGATAGACCTATAACCTGGGATGGATCCTAGGCGACATTCTGCTTCAACTGCTGGAGGCGAGCCTTTCTCAGCTGGCGAGCATACTTGACCCCGAAGCCGTGCTTGAAGACCTCGCTCACTTCCTCCAGAGTCAACCCCGACACTTCGGGATAGAAGAAGATGATCAGGATCCAACCGATGAAGCAGATCGCCGAATAGAAGCCGAAAGCGCCCGACGGAGTAAGACTCTTCATCATGGTGAGGAAAGTCGACGAGACGATGATGTTGGGGCCCCAGTTGCAACAAGTCATCCACGTGGTTCCCATGGCGCGGACCTCCATGGGGAAAAAGTCGGTGCTCATCCAAGCGATATTTCCGACGGATAATCCGTAGAAGATGCAAAACCATATAATGGAGACGAGCACGACGATGGCTGGCGTCGAGACGCCGCTCGCTTGAAGCTCTAAGGTCTCGAGGTTCACAGGGAGGAAGTGGAACGCGATGGCCACGGCCAGCAGGCCGAGCGACATGCCCCAGACGGTGGAGATGAGCACCCTGCGGCGCCCATAAGGGTCGACAATCAAGGCGTTGAGCATTGTCATGATGAAGTTGGTGCCAGCGACGACCAGTCCGACAGCTACGGGATTCGAAAAGCCGACAAGGGAAAAGAGCGTGCCGGAGTAGTACATCAGCGTATTGAACCCACTCATTTGACTTATAACCACTATAAGGTTTAGTCAGCTCTGCTTGGAACAGAAGTTGCCTCGGAAAATGGAGCATACTCAAAGTGCAGGCACAGAGAAGGGCCCGGAAGGTGGCCGGGTTGTTGTGCATCTCCTTGACAGCGGCCCATCGGCTGAGTGCCTCCAGAGTTTCCCTATGTTGGTTTATGCTGAACTCGATGGTCCGCAGCTTGTCGTCCACCATCTCCGGGGTCGCATCCTTAAATATCTTGCTGATCACGGCTCTCGCCTCCTCTATCTTGCCGTGATACACCAGCTGGCGCGGCGACTCGGGACAGAAGCGCAGCAGGCAGGCGAGCACCACGCTGGGCAAGCCGCCCAGCCCTACCATGTATCGCCAACCATTGGGAACATTGGCGAAAGCTGCACCGATGGCGTACGAGATGACCTGACCGCCTGTGACGCTCGTGTTGTTAAGGCCGATCATCCGACCGCGATAGCGCGTAGGGGCAATCTCGGCGAGGTAGAGCGGCACGATCATGGCGGCGGAGCCCACACCAAAGCCGACGATGAGGCGGCCTGCTGCCATCTGTGGCAGTGAGTAGGAGGTTGCTTGGATCAGAGCGCCGACCGTGAAGAGCAGGCAGCCTGCGTAGATGGCCGCCTTTCTCCCGTACTTGTCCGCACTCAGCCCTGCAACGATGGCGCCAACGAAAGCGCCCGCAGAGCATAGAGATGTGACCAGCTCTTTCTCACTAGAGCTCAACGGGTGGCCCAGGTCGTCACCGAGATATACGAGCGCACCGGAGATGATGCCAGTGTCGTATCCGAAGAGGAGGCCGCCGATCGAGGCCGTGATCGCCACCAGCCACGTGAATTTGCTAGTGGAGGTCTTCTCAATTTCGTCGATGGAGTCAGGCACTCCGGCATGGCCTTTGGCGATGGAGATCTGTTCGGCAAGCGGGAGGTCTTCGCTGCCATCCTTGCTTTGTGAGACGGTATCCGTTGGATTGCCCATGGTGGGGTGATTTAGGGAGAAGACAGGTGCCAGGCTTTAATGTTGAGGAGGTTGTTGATTCTGTGGTGTGCGTGCTCGGTAGCATCACCGTGGCTACTGGCTGGTTATATACTTGGCTCGAGGTGCCCGGGACTGGCAACTGAGCCGGCAATTGCAAGGGGAAACCTGGATCTGGAGAGGTTACCAATCTCGACTGTATTGTTGGCACCACCCAGATCTTGACTCGGGTAATGCTCACGCTACGGACCTAGGACCGAGCTAGCCTTCCCCATGGGTTAGATCGGCAAACCCCACGTTACCACGAGACGGGAACCCCATGCTAGCTCCAGTTCTCCTTTCCCCCGCCTTACCCCGGATCCTTAAAAGGCCATGAATCCCGCGGAATAGCACCTCACTCTGCGCTCCTCTCACCCCGCTTAGTCCTGACTCGCGGCAACCCTCGACGCCGTTGGAGCATGAAGCCCAGGACAGGTTGCGAGGCCTGTCGCCAGCGGCATCGCAGATGCGTTGTCCGGCCTGGCAACACGCAATGCAACGGATGCGAAGAAGCAGGCAAGGTTTGCCAATTCGGCCCCAAGTACCAATTTCGATCTGGGGCGACGAGACGGACTCGCCAGGCCAAGGGACACAGCAGCGATGGCAATACACTCGCCTCAGATCTTCTCGAGGAACAATCAAGGGCCGGACAAGCCGAGACGGTGCCTCTGACGCTATTACCAACTACATCCGACCCTATTTTTGTTGACGCTGCTCCAGCCAGGCGGCCACAATCTGCATCCGAGCGTCCTTTAGGTCATTTCTGGCCGGTCGGTGCGAGTCCAAAGGATTCATCAACTAGAAACCTGCCACTACCACAGCCATCGCCGCCGGTCAGGACTAACATTTCGATACTTAACCTCCTGGATGATACGCCAGCAGTGGGTCACGAGCGGCCTACCCCGCCCTTGACGCAAAGGGAGGCGTATCTGCTGCGTCTCTATACCTTGGAGCTCGCACCAATAGTAAGTCTACACTCTTTTTTTCATGTGGGGTTGTTAATCCGGTGCTTCTCCCAGTCCGATGGTTGTGACGACGCTCGGCATTTCGCAGTCGCCGTTCCCCAGCTCGCTCTGGAAGAGCCTATCATCCTCTTCGGGCTGCTGGCCTGGGCGAGTCAGTACGATCGGCTATGCAACGACCAAGTGTCGGAGCTAGAGAGCACGTACTATCACAACAAGTGTATCACTCTCCTGATTGAGGCCCTGTCCAGGCCGCCCGAGACGTACAATTCGGTCCTCCTAACTGCTGTGGTCATCTCACGCCTATACGAAGAGTTCGACGTCACCACCGACACTCAACAACATCATCTCAGCGGGACACGAAATCTGCTGAGCCACAAGGCTGTTGTAAGGCTCGCCGGTGAGGGTGGGTTAGCCGAAGCTGCGAGTTGGGTCCACCTTCGGCAAACGATATACGTCGGCCTCACAAGGAAGCAGCCGATCGGCATTTCCCTGCAGACATTTGAGTCATTTGGGGCCTTCCGGAAGCGTGATGGCACGTCGTATGCCAATCGTGCTGTCTACATCTTCGCGAAGATTATTCAGGAGTTCTTCTCAGAAACCGCCATTGGGCAATCTGAGGACGCCTGGGGGCTCTTGGATGAGGAGCTTGCAGCATGGGATGAGTCGAAGCCACTGTCGTTTAAGCCGACATACCATGAAGCCGCTGATTTGGAGTCGGGGAGGCCGTTTCCAACGATCTGGATGATCTCATCCCCCCAAGGTATGAAACCGTCTTTTGTAACAAATGCTCTGCGCGCTGACCCAAGACTTAGTCGTGGCTCTGCAACACTACCATGCGAGCAAGATCATATTTTGTCTACGTCAGTGTCGGAGTATCGGCAACGAGCTCGGCTTCGAGGCCGCTAGAATTCGGTCTACAAACGAGGTAAGCCGGAGACCTAGACCGGTGTCTGCATGTCTTCGTGGCCAAGCTGACGGTTCTGGCAAAGCGCTCTGTTGCTTTTCATCTCGCTACAATGATGGGGCTTGCTCTATCAAACCAACATGCTATAAATGCATTCTTTCTCCCTTGCCACATGCTAGTTCTATGTACGTCAGTGCATCCACGCTCTTGTTCGATATCCTGCTCATGCTATTATACAGGTGGCTACACTATCCGCAACGTTGTTCAGCAAGACCACACAATTCAATATCTAGAGCGAACCACCAAAATTTTGCGGTGGGAAACAGGCGATCTAATCATGTCTTTAAGAGCTCAATGGGCTGAATTGGGCAGTTTCGGTGGCTGAAGCACCCGCTGGGGCTGCTGCCAGGTTTCCGACGGGAACGAAGGTACCTCTCTAACCACTCAAAGACCGTCTCCAAAGGTATAATGGTTGGTCCATCGCTTCGTGCGGTCAGCATGAGTTCGAATTTCGGGTCCAAGAAAACACTCACTGTGTCATATGGCCTTGCTTTGTTGACGAACCGGAGATCAGTCCCCAGTCGAATCCTTCCTTCCGGATCATGGTTTATGGTGGAGGCATGGATCTACAACGAAGTGTGTCAGCAGAAATATCATGCTACTAAATCACAGATCGTACCATATGAGGAGTGTGCAAGACCACATCGCCGGCCTCGTACGCACTGACGAGCCACCGTCTGCCATGTTTTCTCCCGAAGCCCGCTGGGCCATCGCATAGAAAGCCGGTGCTCATCATGTTGGCATTATATGCGTTCCGCATTTCTTCGTCCGTCATGCCTACAGCCCTAGCTTTGGCCGCAAATTCGTTTTCGATCTCCTCTCCTAGCTCCTCACCTGGAACATAGTCAGCAAGCGAAGGAGAGAATTATCGTGAGAGACGCACCTCCTTCGAGATAGATAAGACCACCGCCCTCGAGTCGGACATCACCCATAGGAACCCAGGCCGTCACGGCGGTCGGCTCGCCGTACCGCATGAAGCACTGGTCGTAGTGCACACCTATCGCCTTATTCCCGGGCGTGTTATTGCGGAGCAATGTGCGCTTCACGGCGAGAGTGTCGTCGCCCCAACCTGTGAAGCGCGCCACGAATTCGCGCAGTGCCGGATGGTTGCAGAATCCGCCCTCCTCGTTGGGGCCTTCGCCGATATACCACTCCTCCGTGTGTGCCTTGAGGGCCAGCTCCGCAAAGATGGTAGCCTTGTCCGTCGATCCTGGCCGCGCGTTCTTGATGCTTCCGGCGCCAATCCCGGGGAAATCAGCGGCCGACGCCTTGTCGTCAAAGATACCGTCCACCGCCGCGGTGCCGGGCTTCAGCACGCCGCTCGGCGCCATGCTCGTGAAGTACGACGCACGCGCGGAAAGCACATCCTCGCGCGGCAGGAGACCCTTGAGGAGCAGGTAGCTATTCTTTTCATACCGCTCGCGGAGCACATCGAGCGGCTCCGAGGGATACGACGCCTGCAGAGCCTCGACTTCCGAGGATCCCAGTTCGCCGTCGTTGACATCGAGGCGAACGTTACTGATAGCGGCCGGCGCCAGCTGGGGAGATGAAGGGTGAGGCATACTAATTGAGAATGGGACTGTGCGAGGCCGGTGGTAAAGTTTTAGCGGACTGGGGAAACTCTAAGCTCGGAAGGGAGGTTTAGAGGATAATGAACAAGGCTCAGGGGGTGCCGGCAATGACTTGAGTCTGTTCGTAGCTACACTATGTTCCTAGCATTTATATCAGTAGGCACGGCAGAGCATACACATCAAAATCATCTTGTCAGTGATGACTCGTAATGCCGTAGCGAAATAGCTAGCGGCGCTATGTCTTGTATGAGGTACCTGCCGCTTGCCTAATCGGGAAATGTATTCCACGGAATAAAGACGTTCAGATTTCCGCCGAGGAGGTCGGACCATACGCCGCACGCCCCACATCGGTCCCTGCTGACCTGACCGGAGAGATAGTAGCCGAACCCATGCGTGCATACCCTTCGCGCGCCGGATTCTCAAGATGTGACATGTCGCCGCTTAACTAGTCCCGACGAATGGGAGAGGTGCTATCTCTTCCCCTCATCTTGTTCGTCCCGTTTAGATTGGCTGAAGGCTGGCCAGTCTGCCTCCAACCTGCTGCGTCCGGATCCAGGTGAAGGCTTCTAAGTTTAAGAGCGCTTCAGCACTATGATAGAGATTGCCTCCACATCATGCCCCTGTTTGTTTGTTTGTTTGTTTGTTTGTTTGTTAGCGCGGGGATAAAAAGCCACTGTCTTCATAAGAAAAGTATTTGACCTACAGGGCCCATGCAGAGTCAAATGGGCCAGCGGGGAGCCAAAAGGGCGAACGAGGAGCCAAATGGGCAGAACAAGTCTGCAGGGCTGGTTACTGGCCTTCAAGCTCTTATGCCCGGCCGGCCGCTATATTGTACCAAGTTAACAATCATACAGTGGGTGAATTTTAACCCCCTTTTAAAGGAAATGAGCTTGGCTAGCAACTACGGCCGGCACTTCCCATAACGTGGACCCGCGTCTCCATTCCCCGCCCCCTAGGCCTTAGGCTTCATATCAACTAGCTGACAACATTGTGAGATTGGCGGGGAGGCATCTGCAGGAGTAGTCAATAGGCAATAACTAGGGACAGGAATAGACACTGTACTGTCTACTATGTGTATGTGGCTTGATTTGTCCTTGTTTTTCAGAGAATCTGTGTTGCGACGATAGTATCCCCGGACCAACTTTAGTACTTCCACCTCACTCTTCTTCAAGATTAGGTGGTGAATATCCATTGTCCAAGCTGCCGTTCATGGATTGACAGAACTTCCAGGCACCGCTTAGAGCTGTCATATATCCCAAGCTTGCCGGCCTCTGTAAAGAGTCTGGTGGTCATTGGAGATCACACAATGCTCTCTTAGACAGCTCTAGCAGTACAACCACTCATCCCAAGAGTACAACCTGCATGATATACATACACCCTTTCTGTCGTCGCAGGCGCCATAGCAGTCGATCGAATCTTCTTGGACATTTTGGGTCCAGCTGTACGCGCTTGTTGGTGAGGTGCGATACCAAGCGAGGACCCCGGTGCGCGAGACAGCGAAGATGTAGCCAGGGATGCACGTGGCGGAGTAGTGATCGTCCTGGTCGATACGCCATGGGCCTCCGCAGACAACTGAACCATTGTCCCAGATTTCTGCCCCGATACCGGTCTGAATACCGAGAGGGTCGACGGTGATCGATCCATAGGTGTGGACGCAGGCTTGGGCGCCAAGTATTCCTCCGAAGAGACCCAATGCAGTGGATGATAACTTCATTTTATAGAATATAGCTGACGGTTGGTTTTGAATGGGCGTACACGAAAGAGATGAAGTACATAGCTATGGCTCTGGAAGTTGTGATGTTTCAATAGAACGGGGGATAAACCGGGCACTGGAAGACTGTCATCCAGGTGGCTTGATACAATGTTTATAGCTCCTTTGTAGAGCTGGCTCTGTACTTCACTTGCACTAGATATGCGCAGCTGCCCAAGGTATCCTCGTATCGTGGGGCAGAAACAAATGAGAGCTAGGTCAGGCCAGATCAAAACCATACTCGGATGTATGGGCATAAAGTCGTCCGTAATGTTACTAATAGCGCGAGGGGCTCTTGAGTAAGCCATCTATGAAGACAAGGACATCCATTTGATTGGTTATGAGTCCCCGCAAGTCAGCAAAAAGACAGAGGACTCAGGGGCAGGGGACATATTAATCAGCTCGTATATTTAGACCTGCTTAGCATTCCATAGGCGCTAGACTATATCTGTACTACAGGGCACACTAGAAGCTGCTCCTTCAAGAATGATGGCCGTTTTGTTCGGTTAGGCAAACCCGGAAGCGCGACTGCCCGTTGGCGGAATGAAGAGCTCTCTGGGAAAGCTTTATCTCTCTAGGCCGACTGGGGATACGACGTCGATTTGGCTAGTTCTAGATTGATCGATGCTCGGCTACGCAAATACTGCCACTCTGTGCTCTGGATTGCCAAGACTTGAGCATATCCTTGAAGTACAGGCAGGAGATGTTAGGCATCCGGTGGTATTTCGGGATTCAACTCCGGCTTGTCAGGGTTTAGATCGGTTGCCTGAGCTAGATCGCATTTGACCAGTCACGATGCCTCTCTAGATGGAGTGAATCTCCCGAAGCATGCCGCCAGCTAGTTAGGCAAGCTCTCGGTCAGTCGGGACTAGATACAACTGTTTCGCACCTGTCTCCTTATGAACATGAGGCCCAGGTTGCAAGGAGCCTGTACGGTCCTACAAACAGTGAAATTCTCCTGACTAACTTCTAACCTTGCCGTGGGATTATATCAGATACATCCGACAGGTACGCGACAGTCTTCGGGTGCGCGCGTAAGGCAAGGAAATTGGCCAGAGCCTAATAAAGAAGGTCGAATTCTGTGACGTGTTTCAGAGCATGCTACCCAATAGCTGAAAAGAGCTGACAAGTACTGAACAATCCGAAGTAGGGCTGAGTGAACACCCCTGCTGCTGTGCCTTGATACAAGTATGAGGGGCCAATGGAACGATATGGGCCTTTCTCCTCCGGTAGCCCTAAAATAGACCTTCACTACTCTCGATTCTCATCTAGCCCATATTTGCTGGGGAATGCTTCGAATGCCCGTGATTTGTCCGGGGCTTGCGGGAGGGAGCTATGCAGGAGCATCTCGCCGGAAGAACACACCTATCACATAGAATAAGCTCTCTGGGCTAGTCATGGAGTTCTATTCCACGTAGACGCCGAGGTATGCCGAATTCCGTCGTTATCCGGGTCAGAGTTCAGAGTGCCAAGGACGGGAATGGGAGCAGCGAGGTGACGCTGCCGTCCGTCTTGATGTGGCGATCGTCGAAGAAAACGGTGTGGACAGATAAGTTGCCTGAGGCGGGCTTCCATTGCATACGATCTCGTTCGAGAGTCCTGATAACCGGCAAGCTTTGCCTCGTGATGTGCAGAATCGACAAGACCAATGTTGACTCTAGAAGCATGGTCATCCTTGATAAAAAGAAAGGGACACTCGCGTCCTGTTCAGAATCCCACTTGCTCTGGCAAACATGGTTCTGGTCTGCACAGCCCGTCAAAGCATCCATAGTTCAGGGAATGATATGAGACTGGAGGATGTATGGGGACTCGAACATCCACACCTCCGATTGTCGCAACCACTATACGTCCTCTCCCTTGTATATTCCTCCCATCGATTGGTCCGGCGAGGCTTAGACGAACGCACATTCGGATTGGACTCGATATCATTTGATCCGTCGTGGGGGCATTGTGCGGGCCTGAGATCAGGTACATCCGCACTTGGTCAAGTTCTTAAGGCTCGAGTTTTCTTGTGTCATCTAATACAGGTAGTCGCGCTGTTAGAGGCATTCCTAGACTGGTAAGCTAGGAACTTGTAATCTTGATGCTGTGATAATTGAGCCGAAAAGACTTATTCCTTAGCCATGGGGTAGCTCTCAGGTCAAGCGTGTATACGTGCTCATCGCGATATATGCTATCACGAAATGGTATGAGAAAGGATAAGGGGCACTCTGAGATGCTTCAGAGCGCCGAGAGGAAACGATGCAACAGGCACAACTTCCTGTATGGTGACGAAAGACTTCGGTGTAAGCCGCGCATGTAACTATGCTCAGCCTTAGGTCTTCAAGGTAGACTTGGATATGTGGGTGTTCGGAGACGAGCTTTTCCTTCGGCGCGCTGATCATGTATATACAATCGATGTCTCGGGGTGCTGCGTTGGCATTAATGCTCTGGATATGAGTACTGAAGCTCTCAACGTGTGCTATAGATAGTCAAGTGAGAAAGTGTAGGGAAGAAGTGATGGCCGAGAGCTTCAGTATTTGCACAGTATCAGTAGCAATTACTAGAAAGGAAGAAAAAAAAAACCAGAGAAAAAGAAATCCTCTGAAATGCTCTGATGAAGGGGGTTGGGGGCATGGGGCATGATATACTGTTCGCCTCTGCGCCATCCATGCACCTAAAATGCACGACGACATCGTGCATCGTCATCACTTTCTGCACTCAGCAATATCCTCGCACCCACCAACTGTCGATCTCGATAGTCGGCTGGGGTGGTTACAAATTGAAACCCCCCTGCCAACGCGCAGGTAGCGTATGTCGTACTCGGTGCACGATAGGCGAACACAGCCGTGAGATGTGGTGCTACGGAATGATCCTAGTCCAGTGATGCACGATACAGCATCAGGTTGGTCTATGAGACGAATTAAAACCCACCGAGGAAGCCTGTTGGAGCCCGCCTGTCCAGCGTGTCAGTAAGAGCTACTTTACGCGCGATGTAGAACTGAATCGCAGTGTATGAGTATTTTCCCAAGGAATGAAAAGGCTCCTATCTTCCATCACGCTTTAATTGGGTTTGATCTGTCTTGATCTCTAGCACAAACATCTACCTTCATCCTAGGGAGCAAGCATCCAGCCCTCAAAGGCCCAAGGGGCCATAGCGATTCTTCACATGTACTTTAGCCCCGTTACTGAACGGGACGATCACAACTTCTCTTGGGGCCTACAGCCGGCCCCTGCACGGAGTGCACCTCTAGGATTGTCTGCAAACCCCAACACTGCCCGCAGGAAGCCACATGGCTTCCACGAGAGCGCAGGCCTGCAAGCCGACTTATCGCTACACAAAGCGATTACCTGGCGATCGCACGGGTCTCCACCGATTGAACCAGTGATTTACCAGGGCGACAGACAGATAGCCGTGAGACTGCTGCATCGCCGTTCGTGCGGCACATGCTTCTTCCGACTTTGCAAGATCCATGACGTCTACGTTAGATATTCTATCAAATTTCGGCCCCTCCTTGCCGACGGCCTGCCCGGATGTGCACCCAAAAAACCTTCCTGTTCAACGTCTCGCAGGCAGCCAAGGCGAGATTGTCCGTCAATCAAACCTAGCGGCCATAGCCGGCAAGAGGCGCGTGGGTGCCTCCGAGTGACGCGTGGTCTAGAATGGTAGCACAGCCGGAAAGATCGGAATGCACCTCTCGGTATGAAGATAATATCTAGCGCTCCACACTGCATATATCTCTATAGTAACTGCTGCCAGCAACATCTACCAACCGGTCGGAAACTCGGGGTATCGAGTCACAAGAGGGAAGAAAGGAGTGAACGCCAGTTTGACTGAACCATTAGTCGTTGTATCCAGAGCCAATCCGAGTAGAAGGGACCAAAACGTCCGGCCAGATAAGGAACCGTTTTGGTGTGTGGTTCATTAGAGCAAGGAAGCCCTTTTGTGGCCGGAGATTTGTAGCCGTTATATTAACGGTGGGCCCCAGCTCTCCCGCTGTCCTGTCACGCCTATCGACACGATAGGCGGTCTGATGTTTCGGGACGGCGGCCCACAAAATAAAGCCGTCTGTCTGTCCCGCCTCAGAGCCGGGATGGGGATCTATGATGCGTTAATACTAGGCGCCCCTATCCACTTGCATGCGGCGAGCCACAAACCCCAACTTCGGCTCAGCTGGCGCCGTCCGTACTGTTTAGCCACCTACGCAACCAAGCACACGCGGTGAGGGGGGTGTTCACCAAACGATCGTCGGTTAAGGAATCTATGGTGCTAATGAAACGCGACCGAGTTAAGACTTGTAGCAATCCCTGGCTGGCCGTGGGTAATGACGCATCGAGAAAGGATCCTCAGATTCTCAGAACACTGCAACTCTGAACCGGGAACCAGTTGAAAAGTTCGATCCGATGCACCCAGGAAGACTTGGCCTCGACGCTGGGAAATGAGGTTCATTGTCAGGAGCCTATCTTAACGAGTTGCGCAAACTTCTACAACCGTATTGGCCACGGTATTTGATCTGCTTGTGGGCAATCAACGTAGCAGCGTGTTCCAGGTCCCACGCAGCATCAAACCTCGTCAAGCTCAAGCAAACAGGTTTGTGTGAGGCAACATAGGCTCTGCACTGCCTAGCTCTCTACATAGTAGGCACAGTGCGTCGGGCATATTTGCAAGAGCTTACGGGTTGTGCCTTGGAGGAGATGCAGTGCCGATTACACGGACGGTAATAATCCGGGGCTTACGGCCTGGCTGCTGTGGGGAGGGAGCGTACAACACCGCGTGTGCTCGCATCTATCGCACTTGCATGAGAAGCAACAATTACATAGGTAAATTATAGGCCGGGTGCTGGTGGTCTTTGCCGGCGCCATGCCCTATGCAGGCTTATCGGCCGGGCGGCGGAAGCTCTGATCGCCCAGCCGACCGAAGCTAGGCTACGTTCCTTCTCCATACTGTACAACCAAGATAGCCTGGCACGTGCCTGGCACTTGACGGGGCACTCTGTGAATACCATCGAAGCTCGATCGCCGATCGCGCTGAGTTGTCAAGGCTGTGTCTCGGGCTGTGCATGGGTTGCCTGGTTGTGCCTGGCGCCTCCGACGAAGGGGAAGTGGGCAGTGGACGGTCGGGCAGCGGAGGCCGGGCTCGGATCGGGCATGGGCTGACCGCCGCTCTCTATGGCGCAACGAATGCTATCTGATATGCTGGCAAGGATGCACTAAAAGGGAAAAGAAAGGGGGCTCTACCTGGTCGGAACCGTGCGCACACAATATTTCGACCTGCCTCGAGCAGGATTCCCAAGAACTTTTCGCCTCTCGTATAACACCAAGGCACCATTCCCTTATCAGGCGGAGCTTTGGGCGCTTTTGCACACTGGTATGCACTGGGCGAGTGTCCGGTTATTATCCAGCACCGGCGGCGTGTCGGAGAAGGGCCTTGGGCGTTTCGCTCGAGGCGAGTGGCGGCGTTGGACGCGGCGGCAGCCTCAGACTTGCAACCTCTGTTTTTAGCTGCTAGCTGGCTTGGCACGTTCCCCAAAACGATCGACATACAGGGGGTTGCCCCCACCAGACGAACCCCGGGCAATAGCAGCTGCGCTGCTATAGCTTTGGCACCTTACCTTATCCCACTGGGCGGCGCGGCAGGGGCGAGTGGGACGCCCGAGGACACCGTCAAGCCGTGAGGGGCGAGTGCCGATCATAGACCAATCAAGAGGGAGCGTGTCGGGACAAAGTGCTACGCAAAACAGGCTTCTAGCACTTGGCAGGCGCAAATACCGAGATGGGAGAATGCAGAAATCCCATATTCCCCATCCAGACAGCGGGCGGGCGGGCCCAGCAGCGGAGCTTTCTTGAGAGGGGGTGGAGACACGGGAGCATGATCAGCGCGTCATTGAAGGCTTCCGGATTACGCTGAATTACAGAACTGGTCTCCACTACGAGCGCAACGCCGGCGCTCTTTGGTGCTGAAACGTCCTGAACCGTCTCTAGCTGCCCCGCGTCCCCCTTCCCTTTCCAGCGGCCAATGCCACGCTGAGGAGCAGAAGCTCCTGAAATCTGGCCCTCCTCCACCCAAATGTTCTAGACGATTGACAAGCTCCAACACCCTGGGATCTGTCGCTTCACGGGCAGCCCAATTGACCCCACCCACCACGGCCAGGAACCCTTTTCTGCCCCTGCCCCTGCCGCGCGACGGGCAATGCGACGTCCCTTGGTCTACGTCGACGCACTCAGACCTCCAATTTCTCTCTCAGTGGCCCCAAAATGCAAAATGCAATCCCGCGCCCCCGTTCCACCGAGGTGATGCGCGGTCCCCCCCGCAAATCTCGTTGTCGGCGATCCCTCGTGCACTCGCCCACCCGCCACGAGGGCGCGCGCCCGGGCCTCTGGCAGCGCGGGAGCAGGCCGAAGGAAGCGGCATGCCACGCCCGGATCGTCAGTTACGCATCCGAGTCGTCGCTGATGGTGCTTGTGCCGCCGCCCTGGGCCTCGGCGATCACCTTCGTGCGGGTGACCTTGCCCGCCGGAGTCACGTAGACGTTGCTGACGATGTCGACGCCCGGGAACGGCGTGTACACGTACTGCACCTCATACTCGACGGCGACGCCGTCGATCGAGATGGTCCTGTTGTGGCCATTGAAGCTCATGTCGGAAGCGTACCACCCGACAACGTTGCGGCCGGACTCGTTGCCGTCGTTGTCGAGGTAGAGGTCGTAGATGGCGCCGTCCTGCGCCAGCATCCGGTTGGTGTGCGTATCCCCTTGGTAGTTGTTGACGCTGTATAGGATGTTGTGCTTTAGGTTGTATTCGAGGTCACGCTTGGTTACGGAGCTGCCAGAGCTCCCGTTGCCGCTAATGATGCCCACCGTGTTGTTGACAATCTTGCCCACATCTTGGCCGAGCGTGGCCACGATGGGGTTGAGGTCGATGCTGTGCAGGACATCGTTGACCATGGCCACGACGTTCTCGAGACGCGCCTCGAGCTCGACCTTGGCGGTCACGTTCTGGATCGTGAGCTTGACGCGGTCGATGCTCGCGTCCACGCCCGCGCTGAAGTGCAGCAGCTTCAGCACCTGGGCGTCCAGGTTCACCTTGGCCGTGATGTTGTCGACCTCAATGTCGATCTCGCCAACATGCACGGAGGCATTGAGGTAGACATCAGGCTCGGGGACGAGCAGGTTTACGCCTGGATCCGTGTCGGCAGTCTCATAGACGACGGATTCTGGGTCGCCACGCTGCTCAAGCGTATATCCAATGTAGCCGTCTTCCTGGGCGACAACAGCCCGGAGGGCGAGGAGCGCCAGAAGCGCAAACGACTTACACGAGATGGCCATGGTGCTTGCCCCGCAGTATGGAGTAGAGAAAGATGGGAAACGAGTGAATGGCATGAAAAGATGGAGGGGGGAAGAGGGAGAGCACCTGCGGTAGAGCGAGAAGGATCGAACGAGGGGAAAGGAGGGGGGAGGGCAGGTGTAGGTATGTACGCCCGCGATCGATCGGAACGGTGGCCGGCTGCCGCGAGATCACAAGATGGCTTCCAAGCGAGAAAATACTCACCTCCAAGCGAATCGGTCGATGACGAGACAGTGGAGGTAGCATTCGAGGGGCACATCAAGGAAGTAAAGAAGCTAACGCCTTGTCCCAACGAGCTCTCGCGATATTATCACACCCTCGCTGCCCCGATGCCACGAGAGCTCATCTGAATCACGCCGGCCTGGCATAATGGAAGTAATATTGACGAGGGATGTTCCAAGAAATCTCCTGTTCCTATGCATCTGCTACCACCACAGCCCCCCCTTTGGATCGGAGCCGGCTAGGTCTGGTTTCTGCTGTGCGCAGATGCTGGGGGAGCACAGGCATGCCAGCTTCCGCGCGTGATTGGTTGCTCCCCTCGGCCAGCGGCAGATCGTCAGCTAAATCTACCTAATTAAGCCGGCAGAGACAGAGCGTGGATGGGCTGGCCAGTGCCAGCCATGTCCTTGTACAGTACAACACACGCGGTAGGGAGGCGCTGATGGGCTCCGTGCTGACCAGGATGCTGCAGCGCATGTGCACCGCGCAGGCGGCTCGCATCACTCTAATTTCTCTGGAACTTGGAACCATAGACCTTTTCCCCAAATCCCCAACCGGTGCTTTCTCCTTTCTCCAAGAAACACGCCCCGAGATTGGTGCCAGCGCCCGATCCTCTGGCTTGTTTCTCTGGCATCTCATCTTCCCCCCAGCCCACAGGTGACATCAAGACTAGACGATGCTACCAACCCTCCATGGTGAAGTAATATGGGCAAGGGGGGCATGAATGCCGGTATGCCAGGTCCAAATCAAGGCTGCGTTGCTGCAAGGGCGCCGGAACGCTCGCCGTCCGCCGAAGGTACATAGTGACACTCACGCGTGAGCTTCTCCTTATATCCCCCAGAGTCACTTACCCTGGAGATACCCACGGCCTCCCTCTCACCCCCCCTCCCCCACGGCGTCGATAGGAGCTTCCCCTCGCTGCTCCTCTTTCCTGCACCCCCCTCATTCACTCGTTTATCCCCTCTTCGGTGCACATCTCCATCACTGCCATGATGTGGCACCATAGCTTCAAGGCGTTGTTGGCCGGCGCCTTCCTTCTGAGCACCTTCGCGGTAGCCCAAGAGTCGTCAGCTACCACCACTGCCGCAGAGGTGACTACACCGTCGTCAACAACGCCGCTGGCTTCGGCCACGGTCACGTCTCCGGCAAACACAGACCCCGGGGCATCTTCGCCGCCTGCGAGCTCAGGAACCGCCACTTCCCCTGCAACTACCACCTCAGCCGGCACTGGCTCTGGTGGTGGCTCAGGAAGCAGTTCGGGGGGCGCAAGCCCGTCCAGCTCCACCCCTCCGGACGTCCTCTTGAGGGTTCCCAATCTTTCGGTTGGCAGGATCGAGCTCGATGTGGACAACCTCCAGGCCGAGGTGAATCTTGCTGCGCAGGTCGCCAATCTGGTATCCATAAACGCCGGCGTGGCGGTCAGTGTTAAGAAGGTGAACATCACCATCGCCGACGTAGATGCCGAGCTCGAGCTCATCATCCGCCTGGGCCACCTGGTCGACATCGTCAACCGCACGCTGCAGTCGCTCGATCTGAACCCGCTGCTCATCAACATCCTCAACGATGTGACGGATCTGGTCGACACCGTGGTCGGCGCCGTAGATGGCCTGCTTGGCTCCATCATCCAGGGCACCTCCCAGATCAACTTCCTAATCGACAATCTGGGCAATATAGTCCAGGAGGTCACCAATGATGCC
Source organism: Thozetella sp. PMI_491 (assembly GCA_021432635.1). Lineage (NCBI taxonomy): Eukaryota > Fungi > Ascomycota > Sordariomycetes > Chaetosphaeriales > Chaetosphaeriaceae > Thozetella > Thozetella sp. PMI_491. Next base: position 774,103 of record MU270020.1, read on the forward strand.
GGCAAGGTGCTGAGCAGCATCGTCGGCAACTTCGTGGACAACATGACCTACACGGGCAACTTCCAGGACCTAGGAAACGGATTAACGCAAAAGACGTATAGTTACAGTCCATTAGGAAGCTTAGTCAATATTGTCTTCAATACGCTAGGGCAGGTCGTCCAAGCCGTCGTGGTCGGCTCCGGCGGAGGCGGAGGCGGAGGTAGCACAAGCACTACTTCTAGTGCTCCGACTGCGACGCCTGCTGCGCGCCGGATTTGAACAGGGCTCATGAAGTTGCAGGTCGTTTCAAACATCTAGTCAATACCCTACATACTGTATTTAATTTCCTGCGGGGGCAAAGGGTCGGTAAGGGGGTATGCTCTAGGTAGGGTACCTAGGTAGCTACCTAATTATGCCAGTAGTCATGATAAGGCGGTACATCGCCAATACCAAGTATTGGGAAATTCCAAGGTGCTCACAAGTACTCCGTCGCCTAAGGTTGCCCCGCCTTTGAAAGCAACTTTATCTAGAGACACCTGGCTTATCTTAAGTAGATGCATGCACTCGCAATATAGAGGCCCCTCTAGAGCCAGATGGATTCATCAGATTGGCGAACGACAGATCTAGTTCTTACGAGGGTAGTATAGAAGGTTTGCTAAGTTTGGATATGCTAAGCCTACTAGGGGCATTCTTTACCGACGAGATGGAGTTTTAATTATCTGTGCACGAAATAGTGACCCCATATTGGTAGTGGACAGAGGTCTATGGTTTTATTGAATCGACTTGGCGTCCAACTACCGATTCTAAACTCTATCCCGGCTGTTACCATCTCAGGTTGCTATCTATTACAACAATAATGAACGACCCCCAGGCCGTTTGAGCAATTTGGCCATGCTGGAGAAATATTTCCAAGGAGTTATGTTTCTTACTGAAATAATAGACATGTAGATGACGAGACTAAATTTCAATCTCTTCTGTATCGTATTGTCCATTGAGAGGTTATGTGAAATTCTTCCTGAGTCGCGGTAGATGCCGCTGAAGCTGCCAACAGCTACGGCCTCTAAATGGAGTGTGCCTTCAAATCATCAAAGATAGCCACAGGTCACGCAAATTTGCTCCAGGGTTACATTCATCGCAGGCAGGGGCCAAGTGCAGACTCGGATGTTATTCGTAATAAACGCTATGGCTCACAAATCGCGACAGTCTAGTCCACTCCGAAGAAGTACGATTTTTGTCCACAAAGACTTGATCTCAGTTGCAAGATCTAAGCAAGCTCCATTTAGAATAAAATTTGTGCATTCCATCCTTTATTCCATTGTTAAGCTGTTCAGCTGCTACCATTCACGAGATCCTACCCTACCGTCAGATAACACTACCTAAAGCGTCGCTCCGGATCATTTGAACATATTTGTCTCCTGCTACATCTTTGTTTTCGCTATCGTAACGATGATCACGCCCCTGTGGGCTCTTACTATTGTCACAAGGATGTATGCAAAGTTGGGGATAATCACTACTTTCTCATTCATCTTCCCGGCCTTGCTCAACTGGAGGACAATCTCAAGGCCGTTCGAAATCTTGGCAGCAGCTGCTGGGTGAGTTTCAAAATGGTTCTTGTAACAACATACACATGATTCTTACATGAATTCTTGGCAGATACCAGCCTTCTTGTCGTTTTCTTGCAGCCTGGCCAATTCTCACTGGACCACTTAGCTTGTACAATCTAGTGCCGGTAGGCTACGCAGCATGTGTAAGGATGAATGATATGGAGAAGGCTGAAACAGAAGCCTCAGCGTCCTCCCCCGTATACCGATGTATATCGTGGTATTTGTGTTCATAATGGGAATGTTTCAAGCGAAGGCTCACACAAGTTCCAAACAGGATTAAGAGACCAGCGAGTGTTGGCCATAGAGATCATCCCAGCCAAGGCAGTAGGGATCCGAAAGAGCTGCGGCTAGAAACCTCAGAGGGGATAAGGAAGCCACCCAGACAGAACCTCGTTTGGGCCAAGGCTGACCTCATGTGCTTGACAGGAGGCAGTTGTCTTGGCCAGTCTTGCGCGGCAATGCACCAATTAGGTAGTAACGACGAATGAGACGTAAGGGGCAAATTTTGGCTGGCGAAGAAACTTTGTCTGTATATGCCCAAAACGACTGCAGTGCCGAAAGTGGTATGTCTCAGTCTAGGCATCACGGTGTAACCCTCGTATTCCATTACACCTCCATCGCTCCCGGGTCGCGTCGAGCTCACGAGATCCGGCAGACCCGACCAGCGCCAAATTGGCGCTCTGGCGGCCGAGCAACGGCTTAGGTCGTAGCCCGCCTGTTTAGCCGAGAATAGACACAGATCGTCATTTGATGGGCAACTAAGCTATCGCACGTAAGGTCATCCAATTAGAAGCTTATTTTTGCGAACATAGAGTTGGTAACATTTCCGCTTCCGTCTCTGCGGGGTGCAGATACGAGGTGACGTCGGCCACGACGACGGTTGAACTTTGGTCTTCTCCGGCGATCGCTTAATCACACTTTGCACTACCAAAGCCCAATCCTAGTATAAAAGGCCGCCGCCAGCAGCATCAAGAAGAGCATCACCACCAGCAATAGACACCAACGGGAAATACGGTACCACCACGCCCACTTCAGAATCGCTTGATCACACCCTCCCACTTGTGCTACTGTCGTTCATCATGGTCTGGAAGTCTGTTGCCGCATCCGTCCTCGCCGTCGCCTCGGCGGTGCAGGCGCAAAGCAGCACTTGCCCGTTCAACTACCCGGCCCAGCTCACCAGTACGGAAAGCAGGAATGGTTTGACCTTTTCTGTCATCTCCACCAACCCCCTCACCAACGATCGTGCACTCCAACTCCGCACCAACCCATTCTTCACCGGCGGATTTTTCGTCGGCGTAGACGACCACTCGCCGGTCCTGCTCGGCAACATGAGGCAGGCTGCCATCTACAGCCAGGCTCGCAATGAGTTCAACCAGCTTGGTGACCTCGGTCCCACCGGCTACCTGAACCTTAACACCGAAGTGAACGGCACTGCTCGCTACACGGTTGGTTTTGCCAATGCGACCATCTGGCCAGGCACTGTGGAAGCCCAGTGGGAACTGCTTGGGGGGAGTTCCGATGGAACTTATAGCCTCTTCCACCAGGAAGATGTCGGTGTGACGCACGGATTCCTTCTGTGCAACAGCGAGACGGACCTCGACCACGGGCCGTGGTACCAGCTCTACTATGAGAACTACACCGCCCCTACTGGCCCATACGAGTTCCCCAACTGCGAGCATATCGGTGTGCGCACCACCGTTGCGGCCACGATTTTGAACGGCGATTGTGACATCGGAGGCGTCACTGCGTAAACAAATCACTAGTTTCACTATAGAATGGTGCTCAGGCCAAATATCTAGGTCAACATAATGTAATGTATCTACCTTGTCAATCAATACATCTGTAAACCCAAGCGAGTTGATCGCCGACATATGAGTGGTGACACCTCCCATGATGAATCGGGGCTTCATCCACTAAAAGAGATCTTGTCTGTGGAGGGCAATCATGACGTTCCTAGATATTGTTGTCTGGTGTTTCAAGTGCCACAGCCCAAAGCGAACAAGGCTAGAGCGCCACCTGGGATTTGAGTAGCACACCGGAAAGTAAAATGAGGCAAGCACTGTCTCGTATGCCTGCCTGAGGGATGAAGAGATCAGCTGAGGTTTGCATATTATAGACTAGGTCTAGATTTCGAGTTATCTTGTGGAGAAATCTGGAGACTTAAGATCAATTAGTTCTGCCAGGGGACTCTGAGGGTATCCGCCCCAGTATTCCGACACAGCAATCTGGTCGACTTTCAAGGGGGTTAATGCAGATTCAAGCGCCTCCGGCCTCATAGCTTTGAGTCAGGTATTCTCAGGTGATAATCACCCCGGACTTGGCAGCTATGGGCGCCAACGCCATAGATTAAAATGGGAGGTGGATAGGTCTCTAGCTTTTCCTTTTGCTAACAGGTCCCCTTAAATTGTTCTCCTGGGCTGAGCACGCATATCATGTAAGGAAAGGCCTCCTTTCCCTATGTAAGAAAGGCTGGTAGATTGTTTTCTTTTCCTCACACTTACAACGACAATGTCGCCATTCCTCGCTAGATTCCCTAGGCTGACCAACGAGCCTGGTACATTTATTTGTCCCTATCCTGCAGGATTTCGGCCCATCTATCTGATTTTGGTCACGGCCCAGGGGCCTTTTATTGTGCTGGCTTTGCTCTCATCCACGCACCGCTGGAATTCGCCCTGTTGCAAAGGCCCTGCCTGGAAGCTGCAAGGGTGGAAGCATTGGTTCTATGCTACATTTACGTTACTGGAGTAGCTGTGTGGTTTGCTGTATTTTACTGCGACGTCAGCCACTAACAAATGCGCAAGCTACGCTGCACTGGCCCCTTCTATATTATGTAAATTTTAGTGTGTTGTCTTGCGGTTTCTTTCGTCTTACAGTTTTCTGGCCCTTTATATTCTAGAGGGTCTTGAGTTGGCCCATGTTCGGACTCTCGGTTAAATGGTTCATCCTTCCGAGCCCCCCCCAACTGAGGACATAACAAGCCTAAATCCGCTCCGAGAACATCCCCAGCTAGCATCACCGTACGGTATTATCTCCGCAATGTGATCGCCCAGGCGCGCGCTAGTTCCACCAGATTTTAATGCACTTTTTCGAGTTTTGTCTGCGTCGCACCTAGATTCACTCTTTAACATCCGTTTCAGTCGTGTAACTAATGTATTGAGCCCTATTTTTGCCCAAACCATCTTACACCAGCATGGAAGTCGTCGCTGCTGGATTGTCGTGGGCTTTACATAGCGTGTCGCTCCAAAAGGTGCTTCGCTACATCGGCTTAGCATCTTTGGTCAAGGGACCTCCGTGGTCTGAGCTCTCGTCGAGACTGTCCTCAGAGGCTTCTATAGTGCTCGCAGGCGATCCTACATTCGCCAATTTGACAAGCCGGTGGAGGGAATGGCATTCCCCCGAGAGCCGCGCCGTGGTCAGGGCCTTCACCGAGCAAGATGTCCAAGAGACGGTAACGATGCCTCTTTGGGTCGCATTCCCACTAGCTGACAGATGGTGCGCAGATTCGATATGCCAACGCACATGGACTGCCGTTTGTAGCAAGATCGGGCGGGCACGGCGCCACAGAAGCGCTAGCCAGCGCGCAAAATGCGGTCATGATAGACCTTCGTGGCATAGACCAGCTCCAAATTTCCGAGGACGGTAAACATGCATGGATAGGAGGTGGATTGAGCGTCAAGAAACTTGTCCACGATTTATGGTCAGCTGGAAAACAGACGGGTAAGTGAGTGTGCCGGCGGGGTCAATATACCAAAACCACTAAAAGCCTAACCCAAATAGTAAGCGGAATCTGTGAATGCGTCGGCATTTCTGCTCCCATCCTCGGAGGTGGGCATGGCTGGCTACAAGGGCAATACGGTCTGGCTGCGGATCAGGTGCTCTCCGCACGAGTTATTCTTCCCAATGGCGACGCAGTCACCGCATCTAATGATGAAAACCCGGATCTGTTTTGGGCCCTTAAGGGAGCCGGCCACAATTTCGGTATTGTAACCCAGTGGGATTACCGGATCTACGATATAAACAACCCAAAATGGTCATACGAGGTCTTTATTTTTGCAGGGTCCAAGCTTGAGGCTCTTGTCGAGCAATCGGCAAAACTGAAGAAGACACAACCACCGGAAGTCACACAGTGGATTTATATTCTCAAACTCCCTGAGATTGACCCAGAGAGTGTATATCCACCCTCAATTTTGAGTTTTGTGGGCAGAGCTGACGCGATATAGCCCGTTATTTGGTATGCCACCATCTCTGATGGCCCAGCCAACCAGGCTAGAGAGTTTGCAAAGCCAATCCACGATATCGGACCCCTGAGTGTGGATGCTGGTGAACTTCCAATGCCACATCTCGCACCAGTCACGTTTATGGACGAGAAGAGCCTGGGCTGTGCCAAAGGCTCCACGGGCTTGCGCTTTCCAATCGGCCTCGACACCTACAACGTGGCTGCAGTCCGCCAAGTTTACGACGAAATGGACCATACCTTCCGCACTGTACCCGAGCTATCCAACTCTTTCTTTTTACTGGAAGCTTACCCAACGCAGGGTGTACAAGCTGTTGACGAGAGGAGCACAGCGTTCCCACACCGTAGTGACGAGCTCCTCCTCACACCCTTTGTCACGTATCTTCCCAACGCGACGATGGACCCTATAGCTATAGCATTTGGGGAAAAACTCCGTAAATATTTGCTGCAGGGAAGTGCCGATCCAAATCATCTGCGGGCCTACGTGAATTACGCCCATGGGGACGAATCATTGCAAGAAGTGTATGGATGGGAAGATTGGAGGCTCGAGAAGCTAAGAGATTTGAAAGCCAAGTGGGATCCTGAAAATCGCATGGGATTCTATAATCCTATTGTTTGACTTAGGAACGGGCAGGGTATTATGGTGGCAACATCTGGGCACCCGCTTTTTGTATCAGAGTATACTTTACCGGGCGGAAGCGAGGCGCCGCACAAGCCCAGCTGAACTGTCTTGACGAAGTCTGCGTCTACAGAGAACATGCCCCGTTTTCCATGAAAATTGATAGCTATCAATCATTGGGAGCAATCTCAACATTGCGCAATGTAGCAGAGTAAATTCCACCTCGGCCGTGTCTATGGTCCTTTTGTTTAACGGCCCATCGTGTATGTCTCAGAGCCCATACCCATCCAAAACTAAGACTCCCCTATACATTGATATCATGTGAAGTTCCCCTACTCAGCAAGGGCCAAGCTAACAATCTGTCCCAGATTGAAGTAGCGCAGCAAAGGCCTCGCCCTATACGATTAGTAGCACAGATTGTTGGCATCGACCTGATCTCCACCGAGTAGACCTGAGACTTCCACCATACTTAGCACGGATTCCAAATTTGATGGTACACGCGTGCTGGGGTTCACACATGAGCAGGCAATCATACCTTCTTTCCGCGTGGAAAAAAAGCGAGCTGGCGACGGCAAAAGCGTAGGTTAGTCTCGTATGCATAGGAACGATTCGATTGAAGCCTGGCACTGCGTGGCGCGGAGAACCGGAAATGTTAGCGAATGGGCTTTCGACAATTTCTGCAAAGGGGTATGGGCGCAAAAGCCAAGCTCTGCTGCTATTGGTCGAGGTGGGAGACAAGGTAGCCACTATGCACGTCCGGAGACTCGAAGACCCCCCAATCCGCCCACGACCGATTGCTCAAGCTGTTCCTCCTTTCTCTGCTCTTCCAAACAGTGCCCAAAACCCCTCGCACGTTGCTACACCCTTATTTAACAGCGATTTCGACGGGTGTGTTAATACATACACCATGGCCGATGTGCATTTTGTATGCCTTCAGGCGCTGAGCGATTTCTCTCTGTCGCCGTTACCTGATGAAATAGAGCCTCACTACGCCATTCGTTGACACAACCAAAGCGGCCGCATCTTGCTTCCCGTGTGTAGGCGACGGTCCTATATATACAACAACAACCAAGTGTGGACGCCTATCACCAGGTCCGATGGCTTCTGAAATACCACAGTACAGTGAGGAGATCCGGCAGGTTGGTTGATAGATCCATTCTTATATCATTATCGCCTCTATTGCATTGGCAGCGCTGCTCAAATTCACTGAATTAGGTGGCCATTGCGGAGGAGATCATGCTGACTCTAGTTCAGATGATGTATGTCGCTGGGGAGACCCGTGATCCCTCTGCCTCGACACTCATATTTGTCGAGAAGATTATGCACGACCAGGTCGTTAGCATGGTGAGGACTTTCTGTCACCGTTCAATACCCAAGCTGCGGACACTCTCTAAGCTACCACCGTCCGCTCCTCCCGAGCAGCAGCTAACTATCTCAATGGAACAGCTGACTACTGCGAATGACCTCTCCCGCCGGCGCGGGTCTCCTGTCTTCTCTAACGACGATCTCATCTTCCAATTCCGCCATAGCGACGCTACCGTCGCCCGAATCCGCAACTTTCTCTCTTGGAAGGCGGTCCGCAAATCCGCGAAAGATTCCGATGACAAGGACAATACCACAGGGGACCTTTTCGAGGCTGATATATCCGAAGCCCAGGAGAGGGATGACGGCATCAAAGATGGGAAAGTTCCAATCGCCCCCTTGCCATGGGACGTCGGATCCTACTATTCCATCACGCTCCCCCCTAGCGAGGCCCACGACGAAGACGAGGTAGAACAGAGCATGGTGCTAGAAAGACTACGCCAGATAGCGGAGAGAACGAGGAATATGAGTGTGGAGGAGTACCAAACATGGTCAGAATACCGCCGCGCTTCGCTCGTCGGACGCCGAGCCAAGAAGTTTCGTGAATGGTCCGGCCTGGGGCGTATAGCTGACCACAAGACCACCGATGACGTTCTCGACATCCTAGGCCTACTCACTTGCGAAATGGTTCAGAAACTTACAATTGTGGCGCTGGGACTTCAGGAACAGGAGACATTGTCCTTGAAGGACAAAAATATTTCTAACAATAAAGTTGGACAAGGACTTGCCTCGGGGATATTCGCTTCTAGCGAGTCATCAGGTACAGATGCACCTCTTGAACCAAGACACATTCGGCAGGCCTTTGAATCGATTGAGCGGGAGTCTAGGAGAGGCCCTAGGTGGAATGGGACTAATAAAACGGTCAACTTTTCCAGGATTATTGCGGTAAGTGCCTAGCTATGGCAACTTCTGACCACCTCGCGGCTAATGAGCTACTCAGTTGTAACATTTTGGAAAGCTTCGAATTAACAGCGAGTGCCATGAATAGTATCGAGGTGGTGGTTCTATCCGAGGTACCTCATTTGAGAAGAGATGAGAGTAGAAACTGTAAACAGCTGCAAGAAAATCTATTATGGTGTCGGCTACGAGTATACCAAGCACTTTTAGAATTGGCAACCAGGATACATTATGTATAACACAGTCACCTATCTACACGGTGAAACTCCCGCGCTAATATTTCGCTATTTTATGGGCGCGAGGTTACAAGTAGGCTGTGGGACAGTTTGTTGGCGGATCTTTTTATCTTACCTGGAGTAATATTCCGACGGGAGTTCAAGGTATCCATATTGATGGAGCAATATATATTGGGCAATAATTACTTTGACGATTAGGGAATATATATGCATTGTGAAACATGTGGATGCTCAGTAGTTAGCTCTGTATCTGGCATTCGCGTTCCAAACAACGTATCTTCTAATAACTAGGATACGAGAAGACTCGTTTGTGCTGTCCCCCCTGCCCCCCCCCCCCCCCTTTGTTCTTTTCTTTTTGACTACGTCTCACGTTGCCAATCTTGCGAGTAAAAAAAGACGTAAGGTTTGTTTCGGTCTCAAAACTAAAAGATGCTCGGTAATATTTGAGGACACCTTCCTACATGGCGATTTTATTTTCTCATGCTGTCTATTTAAGTGCGATTGACGTGCGATAATACTCCTCAGCTCTACCCCGCAGAACGGGCCGCAATGTTTACCGCAGCGATACAAAAGCCTCTCCGTTCAAAGACTCTGTCAAACTCTTTCAGTCTTAGCATCACCGTGCGATTGGCAGGAATTCTTCTCAGTTGAGATCGGAGTCAGCAAAAACTAGGTAGACGCCTTGTTGAGGCACAGACTTCAGCAATCCAGTGCCGCGGGCGCTCCCAAATTAAATGTTCATGCACAAGTAAGAGTAGGCGCTTAGAAGCCCGAAGAGGGGCCGATTTACAGAGGATGCCTCCTGCGGTAACCCCTCAAAATCCTAGTCAACGATCTCTACGGCACAGGCATCGCCACCCTCCTCAACCACAAACCGCAGCTGGGAGACATCCTCCCCGCACACCCACCCCTCCTTCTCAATCTCTTCTTGGCTAGGTTTCTCGGCATACCCAGTCAGAGAAACCCCTTCTGAAAAAGCATGCATCTTCTTCTCTTTCAACTCGCCGTTCAGGCCACCCCAGCACCACCACGTCGTGCCCACGTAGTCGTCTCGGAGCGTGATGCTGTATTGCTCCCCCTTGTGCACGTCGTCGGCCGTGAACTTGTCACTAAACGCAAAAAGTCGTCCTGCAGTCAACGTGTGGCTGATGACTGCTTCCTCGCCCGAGGCCTGCGACGGGATGGTAAGAAAGGAAATGTCAGGACGCTCGCCGAGGTTCGGTGAGTCATCCCCCTCCTGGCGGGCACGATGGACGCGAAAATAGCCTAGCGAGATGTATTTTCTCTCTTGCGCATTGGTGCAGACGAGACCAGCCCCGAGCATACCCAGGGCTAGGCTGTCCATATATCCTGCTTCTGGCTTCTTGTTGTCCAGAATGGTGCCCGCCGTGAGGATAGTGATGGGCCGCGACGGGTTGGTCGACCACTGGCATCGCACGTGGATTTGTATGTTGAGAACTGGCTCCGATGCTTCGGACTTGAGCGACGAGAGAGATAAGTTTGGTGCGGCCGTGGTGATCCGGACGCTCAGCGTAGCCTGCTCCGAGCCTGGATCACATTTGAGCTTAAGGAGTACCATACTGGGCTGGGCTGCGAGAGTATTGCGGGAGGACAACGATGTATGGTAAGGAAAGGAAGCGCAGTGTTTTCGGAAGATTTGTTGCAAGTTACTAAAGCGATATGGAGATAATCAGAGACAGAGGGGCAAACAATGGACGCTTTTTACGAAGTAGGGGCAGCTGACCGTAGGTTGTCTTAGGTTCCTATCTACAGCATTGCGCATGCCTGTCAGCTTAACTGTGGTGCTGTGACGTCATTCATTCTCTGAATTTCAGCGGCAGTCGTGCTTTTCTCAGTGCTAAGTCGAGCGCCAGGCGTATTCCTTCGGGCTCGTTGTCGCACAACCCCCATAGCCGCCAGCCGCACTCCTTCAGGCTCTCTTATTAATGCCGATCTCGATCGCGCAGCTGACCACTGGGGATTCAGGAAAGCCTAGCCACTAGGCTCCAAGTCTCTTGAAACCTTGTGCCGCTGGTCAATCTAAGGCACAGATCCTCCCCAGGGCCTCAAAAAATGGCTTTATAGCATTGCCCCAAGCCCCCTAGTTGAGATATAATTCGGTGTGTCCAATGCAAACGTGTGACTAAATACCGCCCCCAGGCCTGTGGAATCCTCCTGTAAACAGCGCCTCCTTCCTCTATTCCAGCTATTTCTGTCTTTGTTAAAAGGCTGAACTGACAGGCTAGGCAAAGCTTTAACAAGACTTGGCCACGGATCGGCAACCCTTGTGCGGCCGCCTTGCAACTTTGCCGTCTTATAACTCTAACCTCACATAATACTACTCATTCCTCCGTACTTGTGGAACTTTAGGCAAGGCAAAGGATTAAGAATGTCGGTGATGCATAGCCAATGGCATCAGGGGACGCAGTTGCTTGACTCGACCGAGTATGTCCCCGAGCCGAATCCAATGACGTCGAGACTTAGAAGTGAGGCAAAGCCAGAGCCTCGAGGTGGCTTGTAACCCGTTGGTATGCATTGCGATCTGATAACGTCGGCGGTGTATATAAGACTAGTAAAGAACTCACGTCTTGTATGTTGAAGTAGCAGCATCTTCACAAGCATCTCATCTCGAGCACCATCATCAGTTTGTTCCAACTGAATCTCTTCAAACCCGAAAATCAGCCAACATGCCGTCTCTCAGTCTCACCACGGCGGTAGCCACCAGCCTCCTTCTCTTCCAGCACACCAGCTACGCTAACCCTCTTCCAAACCCGGAGGCGTTGTCCGTATTTCCTCGCGAGGCGGAAAACTTTGTTGATTGCACCCCAGATCAAAAGGACAAGATAAACAGGGCACTTGGCGATGCCGCGACATTGGCGAACTATGCCTTCGGCAACATCGACACCAACAGCAAAGCGTGAGCTAGAGACAGTATATCTAGAAGAATTTTCACAACAGCTGCTAACTCCACGTAGATGGTCTCACTACTTCCGCACTGACGACGCTGGGAAGGCTGAGGACCTGAACTTTGCGAAGAAAGTCTGGAGCGTCATAGAGTCAAACAACGACCCTACCAACCCCTCGTTTAAGTTCTCGATCCGCTGCGGTAAAGATGACAACCCGAGCTGCAAAGATGGAAAGAGGTATGTTGCAAAGAATGCTTTGACCAAGGCTGAAATATCCATGTTAACGCTCCATTAGTGTCGCAATCACGGATGCCAAGCCACAGGACGGCGACACCCTCCGCGAGATGCTCATTTGCCCCTTGTTCTTCAATCCCAGTTCCACTGAGACGAAGAACGACCTTTCATCTCGCAAGTTCGAGACGCCAAAGCGCGGCCAAGATAACAGCTGGTGTGCACCGGGGAACAACTTCCCGTGGTACGAAGTCGCCGGTCACACCATTCTCCACGAGATGACGCATCTAGACGTGATCGGCGCTCTCGCCGAGTTGCCAGAGATTGAGAATACGTGCGCGTTCCAGTGCTCTCGATAGTTATGTGCTTCGCTGACCAACTTATCAGGGACCCGGATGGCACCACCTGGAAGACTCACGGCACTGAGGATGTCAGCCTCCAGGGTACATACCCCGTTGCTGCGCGCGCGCTAGCGGATATCTGGCACAACAACAAGCAGACCGACGGTACCATCAAGCCATACCAGAATGCCGAGAATTTAGCTGCCGCCGCCCTGGGTAAGTTTGTCTGCTCGTCCGAACTAACATTCCCGGAGCTAACGCGTCATGCAGAGTGGTTTATGATGGACCAGTGCGCGCAGAGCGGAAATCCCATCGACGAAATTAAACTTTAAGTTTGTCTTGCATGGATGATGGGCTTAGGTCAAAACTCGGAATGAGGTAGAGAGAGTCCACCGTTGTAATTTGGTTCTTGCCACTTTTCTTGGGTTTACAGGTGTTTTGCGGACTATACATACACATGGAACATGTGCTGAATACAATCATATTGCTTTATCGCAGACCTATCGAGTGAATGGCGGATTGATGCCTATCACGACTTGAACGGTAGTGCCTCTGTCGATGCGATGCGTGAACTCCGATACTGATGACGCGGCGGTACGGCAACGCTGAAGCGATTTATCGACCTGCCGTTTTCAGCTTCATGTTGGTTGTGGCTAACCAACAATCCGGCCCCAACTGTGGGTTAAATATCGCAGGCAATCCGTCGTTTTCTATCTTAGGAGTATTACCTCTCCCACTTCTAGTTCTAACTATTACAGACTCCGACTCAATCATGCGCGCCGCCCACCTCCTCCATCTCAACTTTCTCGTAGCTGTACGAGGCACAACCACCGTCGATTTGGAGAGCGACAGAACGCGTGGATCTTTCAAACATCACGCTTTACCATCACTCAGAGAGCAGGCTGACCTTCAGGATGCATGGGCGAAGGAGAGGAGGGAAAACATACCTCACATCCTTCGTAAATATGGGGTCGATGCCTGGCTGGTCTGTCGCAACGCTAACTGCCTATTCCGTGTCGCATCTTAACGATTTATCTAGGTGAGCCAGAGGGAGTACGCTGAAGAGACCGTTTTCTGGTCTTTGAAGCGATCAAGGCAATTATCTTCCGCAGCCCTCAACACTATGTTATTCCTCGCAAATGCCACCGGAGCCGACGATGCTTATAACTGGTCCAACAACCACGACGTGTGGCCCGAGGTTCGGGCCGTGTTAGAGAGTGAGCAACCGCGGTCAATCGTTGTGGATACAGATCCCAATATTTCATTTAGCTCTGGCCTGCATGCTGGTGAACTTGTCGCTATGAAAGGAGGGCTCGGCCCGAAATGGGCAGCGGGGCTAGTGTCCGAGCCCTTGGTGGCTGTGGAATACATTGCCACCCAAGTCGAAAGCAGGGCTAAATGGTACGAAAAGCTCCAAGTGAACACCTGGGCGATAATTTCGGAGGCATTGAGCGAAGCGGTTATCACGCCGGGAAAGACCACAACAGAGGTAAGACCAGTGGAAGGCTTGAAGTGTAGGCGTCTGACAAGACAAATTAGGATGTCGAATGGTGGCTCCGCGAGAAAGTGCAACAGTTAAATCACAGCACCTGGTTTCATCCTTCGGTTACTGTCATCGACAAAGACAATCGATTCGTCAACGGCAGCGGGACTCAGGCATGGGCAGAACGGGAGCCGAAAATCATCAACTACGGCGATTACCTACATACCGATTTTGGGGTCACGGCTCTTGGATTAAATACTGATACACAACACTTAGGTTATGTTCTATATCCAGGGGAAACTGCGGCAGATGTCCCCGACGGTCTCAAAGCAGGACTGAAGAAAGGAAACAGGGTACAAGACATCATAAAATCGAATATGCGAATTGGTAAGACCGGAAACGAGATTTTAAAGGAGTCTTTAGACCAGATGCACCACGAGGGCATCAAGGGACAGATATATAGCCATCCCATCGGCGACTGGGGCCATGCAGCCGGTCCTTCAATAGGTGTGTCCCAATTACCCCATCCATCTAGAGCTACATTCTTACACATGCGATGACCCAGGGGCTGTAAACTTCCAAGACGGCGAACCGGTGAAGGGAGACTTGCCCCTTCTTCCCAACATGTACTTTAGCGTTGAGTTCTTTATAGAGAATTTTGTGCCTGAATGGAACGCCACAGTCCAGTTTCCGCTAGAAGAGAACATTCGGCCTATTGGCGGGGACAACTGGGTATGGGCTTATGGGCGACAGGAGAGATTCCATGTGGTTCAGACACCGGCGGAAGAGCAGCTAGTAAATGACTCAGGAGATCTCTAAGGCGATGTATCTGGAGTAGTACACCTAAATAGTCCCTCAAACGTAGTATACAAGTTTAATCCGCCAGTCCGCCATTCCATTGCTGGCCAGTATCTTGTAGAAGTAATACTGTCCGCGAGGTATATGCGATTACAGCACACTTAAGCTTCTGTAATTACACAATGGTGCTACCACATGTTTCCACACGTCATAGCTATTAGGATGGTCTAGCCCAGAATACCCTTTAGATACAAACAAGGGCAAATTACGCCCTTTCTCTAGGGGAATCCCGCGTTGAGAGACATCTCTATCGACCGCGTGTAGCCAGCCTCTCGGCGCGTCCCTAGCTACAGTAGGTCTAGTCAAACATAAGTTGCGATACATCATATATGGATGGCGAATCAAAGCTGTGTACCCCCCAAAAAAGCACCGGCTTTTATGTGTCGTAACTACCGCAAACTAGCTCAAACCACCTCAAATTATCTATGCCGTAGCTTCAGGACCGCAGGGTCGGGCGGGTCCCCCCTATACGGCTTAGTAAAATAAAATAGATGATCTTCATTGGTTGAAATATATATATCCCAGATCCGGTCTTTGGGGATATACACCAGTCTCTCGCTTGGCATATTCTGTCGAACCTAGGGTCGAGGTAACCTTCCTCCATCAGGGACCACTAGACTCCACGACTATGAAGAGCCTCGCAGTTGTCTTGCTCGGCCTCCCGTTGAGAGTGAGCGCTACCGGTCCCGTGCCCGTAAGCAAAAGCGGCCTGGCTGGCATCAATGGATTCACTTTTTACGACCCCTATTGCGGCCATGGCTGCTTCCGATCGTTCTCGCCTTATGAGCTTGGTTGTTCTGCGACGGTCAGCCCTGGCGGCCACACCACCGCGAGTGAGGCTGCCTACAACCTCGCCTTGTGCCGCGCGTCTAATTTCCCTTACCTGAGCTCCATCGCCTGGTGCATGCATCTGTACTGCGCCCAAGATGTAAAAGCATCGACGATCGAGGCCTTCTGGGAGACAGAGATTACCGGAGATGTCAGTGTCGTTCCTAAATGGAGCTTTGGCGAGGTGATGGCGAACATCACGGAGCCACCGACTATGATGCCCGACATGAGCGGAGGCATGGATATGGACATGGTCTTGAACATGACTATGCTTACAACGCAAGAGAACTTTGAAGTCACCTGGACGACTCTATATTACTTCTTCCGAGAGACCACCCTAGAGTCATACTACGGGTAAATCACTGTCTCCCACCTTGTCGTGCTCGCTTGACGAATGAGTTGGCGGCATCTACCTCTGTGTTGCTGACCAATATCTTTTGTAGACTCGCCATTTGCTTAACTTCTTTTGGACTACCGATTGTGTTGACATGGCTGCGATATATTCCCTTCATGGGCGGCGCGCTGGAGCGACTCAAGCCCTGGCTCTACCCCAGCATCATTGGGGTCTACCATGATCGCCCCCTCCCCTTCCTGCTGGGCAACGTTCCTACTCTAGGCCAAGGAGCTTATATCGCAACCGTCGGAATCCTCAATATCATATTTCTCTGCATCAATTACGAGACTCTGTACCCCGATCGAGAGTTCAACTGGTATACCAACCGGTACCAGGAGCTCATGGCTTACTGGATGTGGCGTACCGGCGTTTTGGCATTCTGCAACATGCCCGTTCTATTCCTTTTCTCTAGTCGTAACAACATCTTGCTATGGCTAACCAACTGGTCGCATTCGACTTACATGCTGCTCCATCGATGGATTGCCCGGTTCTTCCTCCTGCACACCCTGTTGCACTCCATCATCTCCCTGGTTCTGTACCAGAATACCGGCTCATACGCAACATCATTGACGACGCTATGGTGGATCTGGGGCTGTGTTGCCACGGTTGCCGCTGTCATCATCATGCTCACCAGCGTGCTGTTTATCCGCCAGCGAGCCTACGAGCTGTTCCTAATCACACACGTGGTCATGGCAGTAATCTGTGTCGTGGGCTGCTGGTATCATGTGTGGTACGGATACGAAAACACATTTGGCTATGAGACTTGGCTGTATGCTACGATTGCCGTTTGGTTCTTCGACCGCGTGGCCCGCGTCGCGCGTATCCTCAAGGCAGGCATTCGACGATCCAAGGTTATCGAAATTAGCCCCACAATCGTCCGTGTCGACATTCCAGGAATCCGCTGGGCCGCGCCGGGCCGTTCTGTCTATGTGTACTTTCCAACGCTCCGTCCTCTCCGGCCATGGGAGAACCATCCGTTCTCGATGATCCCAACGGCAAGGCTCACTGAGCGCGAGTATGGCGACCGAGCCCCGCCTGAAACTAGCGACACGGAAAAGAATAATATGGTTGCGGTGGGCGCCGACGCGGTAGCCGCCGGCAAGAGTTTTACCAACTCAGGCCTGACACTATTTGTTCGCAAGAGCGCGGGCATGACAGGACTCTTGGAGGCGCGTGGCGGCCTGCTCACGCTCCTGGAAGGGCCGTATCCGACCAATCCAACGCGAGAAGTCTTACAGAGCGACCGGCTCATACTCATCGGAGGGGGCATAGGCATCACGGGGCTTGTACCCTTCCTGTGGTGCCATCCTAATGCTAAACTGTTCTTCAGCGCGAAAGCCGCAGATCAAAGCCTTATTGATTCTTTGGGGACTATTCTAGACGAGCTCCGCGAGAAGGAAATAGGCGTTGGGCGTCGATTGAATATCGAGGCGCTGTTGCGAGATGAAGCCAAGCTGGGATGGTTCAAAATTGCAGTCATGGTGTGCGGGCCGGGCGGCATGTGTGACGATGTCAGGGCGATTGTGGCCCGCCTCGGCAAGGAGACGGCCGGCACTTGCTCTTTTGAGCTAGAGGTGGACGCTTTTGCTTGGTAGCCGTGGTCATCTCTTGTTGTGGATGCCATTCAGGGACGCTGTCTACTAGTGATGCCTCCATATCACTAGCACTTCGGGATGTCGCAGTAGAGGAACTTAGAAATATGTTCATTTCTAGAGCGTCCGACTTGGCGGAGCCTAACTGCGTGACTTTCTTGAAAACGTCGACGCTCAGTCAGCGTCGAATTGACGTGCTCAACACAGTAAAATATCCGGTTGCTAACTTTGATTTGGTCCTGCCATTAACCCATATCTCTGCTTTTCGCTCAGTTTCAGCCCTCACTCAACCCTGCTACCTAGTTGTTTGGTGTCACTACTACTAGGCTGCCCCGGACATCTCTGTCTCGGGCTCCTTGCCCTTCGAGACCTTACTTCCATTCCTATGCCGGAGAATGGATGTAACTACAAGCGGTGTTTAGCATTCGATCTAGGCATACACAGCGTTGAAAAAGGATAAAAATTGCCAAACAAGTGGGAGGGTCGGTTGCATACCTGTCATGAGCAACGTGATGCAAAACAAAACCCAGATAACGGCACCAATAGCTGCGTCTACTGCAATGGCGATCTCAGCAGCGAGTACGGCGGAGGCAGAATTGGAGGCCAACCCTCCTGCTGCCGTAGGACCGAGACCCGTGGGTGTAGTTGTCGCTTGGGTAGCCGGCCCGCCGGCGGGCCCGGGCGGGGCTTGTCGGCGTCCCACAGCTCGGCCGGCGCCGGGAAGGTTGATGGCCGAAGCGTAACTTGCAAATGTTGCCCACGACGCCAGCCAGAATATGTTCGTCAAGGCTTCCACCGCACTACAGCCCCATTAGAGACTGGACAAGACGGAGGCAGCTGCGGTTTAGAGGGAGTGCCAACTAACATGTGCGCTATCCAGTGGTATGCGATGGGGTGTAGCAGGATGCTCACTCCCAACCAGACAAAATACACCACTGTCCAAGAAAAAACAAAAAAAGAAAAGGCAATTGGTCTGTCAGCTGAGTTCCTGCTGGCCGGGCTTGCGGCGGTTCTCACCAAATCCTGAGAGCTTAAAGTCGGAGCGGTTAGCATAAAGTTGAAGGCGTTCATCGCACAGCCCTGTGTCGACTTCTAGGATCGATACTCACATTCGACATGTTGAGCGTGTACGCAGCGAAGGCGGACAGGATAAGAAATATCACGGCTAGCACTATCTGCGCGATCCGGAGCCGGAACATCTGCATGCTCATGGGCGGTATGTGCGATCGGTCCTGCCCATCTACCGTCTTGCTCATCCACACATTCTCCTTGATCGTCCCCATCTTGGCGGTCTTTCGATGCTGCTTCACTGGCTTTGTCGAGGATGCCGGCCTCAGTGCCTCTTCGTCGACTACTGATGGCGCCGTGTTGACAACTGGCGGTTCCTTGTCTACTGCTGGCGGAGCTTCGCTGACAAGGTTCTCGGATGACTGCGCCGGCTTCGGCGTCGAGGCGGACGCTTTCGTGTTCTCTCGGAATTTGCTCTGTATGCCTTTTTTGTGCTGCCAAACATCAACGGGCTCGGGAGGGGCGAACACCATGCCGAGAGAGACCTGCTCGCAGATGACACCGGCAAGCGCACCGACAGGGCCGGTGTGGCTTCATATTGCGGCAGCTCTCTAATGCATTCCACGCCCGGCCCAATCCCTACCCATCGACGCAGGGTTCATTCCCATGGTTTTGGTGGATCATGAGACAACGCGTGCCTCCCCATTCGTTGTCCGATCTCGTCCTAGGACTTGGCTTCCGCCCGATATGATTCGATGCATGAAGCCCCTTGGGGTGAAACGGAGCTAACGTGGTTGGATCTGGCCGTCCCGAGATTTAGTTGGTAACGAAGCTACGGCGATGCAACTTACCTTGTCGCAAACCCGGTAGGCAGTAGGCCAAGTACTGGTCCTTGCCGGTAATTTTTGCACTTCTAAACCCCTCCTTCCGGTTGCGTCGCGTTCGACGGCCTTTCGCTCTTCAACTGCATACTTGATCACAACGCAACACAGTGGACCACGACGGAGGTTTTAATTAGATCTCAACGAGGAAACCTCCTTAGATTATCCTAGGTGATAAGACTAAGGAAGCGATTTGGAATTGACCCGCTTCTTCCCCGAGTGTTTGTCACACGTTTGTCCCAGTCTGCTCGCGCGGACCGGGTGTGGTCAGATGAGGTGGAACCCGCAGAGCCTCTGTATCGAACATCCCTGCCGCTGCACGTTGTTCCAGACCACTAGAATCCCACCAGAGCAAGCTCACTCACAAACGAAGAAGACAGAAATTTGTGTTACCGCTAAGGGCGAAATCGGTTTCCTCTTCTACTTTGTACGGTGTTACCGCACGAGCCATTTAGTACTTGGTGGAACCTGCGAATACTAGGGGCAGCCAGAAATGGCTGCAGATGTCTCAGTAGTTGTTGACAGCCGTCGGATAGTCTAGGTACTTATAAGTAACGCCAAGTATAGTAAGAACTAGGTAGCTCACAAAATAGAACAACGCTAATACAGTGTCTAAACTCATATGTACTCCATGCTATGACACACTGTACGATCAATGACGGGACAGGATATCTGCTTAGCATTTAGATATACGAACAAACACGCATGTTGCCGTTTTGAGGCCACTGCAATCCCTATACCGAAGAGCAACCTCGTGCGGGAGTAGTCTAAGACATTAGAGATAAGTATAGTACCGTAGAAAGCGTCAAACTAACTAGAAATTACTAGTGTTTCGGTATAAGGATTATATATTCACTGAACCTTTCAAGCCCTTCCTGCGGCACGCTATAAAGAAAAGTTATACAAGTTCGGGCGATGCTGTTAACAGTACAGAACCGTGTGGTAAAAACCTTATGAATAAGATATGACCCGAAGAACAGCCAATTACAACGTCCCTTCCAAGTATGGCCGATGCCGAGGGCCTAAATCCCGGGGGTAGCCAAAGAAGACGCTGTTCATCATGAGTTATCCAGTGCTTGGTCTTACTAAAGCCATACCCTACCGTAGAGTAGCCTATCGAGTCAATTATACCCAGAGATGACTTGTTAGAGCATAAATCAACGATACCAATATCAGTATACAATAGGTGAGATGTTTCAAACCGAACATTAGTGACACTGCCGATTTTAAGTGTTATAGAGCACTGGCCTGTGGCCTGGTCCCAGATCTTAACAGTACCATCATCCAAGGCCGACGCGATCTGGCGGCCATCCGGCGACCATGCTACCGCGTTAACACAGTAGCTATGGGCTTTAAATGTCTTTAAACATTGGCCGGCCAGGTCCCAGATCTTGACGATACCATCGCCCGAGGCTGACGCGATCTGGCGACCATCCGGCGACCACGCTACCGTCTTAACCCAGTGGCTATGGCCGTTGAATGTCTTCAAGCAC